>JANHGC010004011.1:17782-32681 GCA_027560395.1 Boaedon fuliginosus | reverse complement strand
GCTGCATTGGTTGCCAGTAGTCTTCCAGGTGCAATTCAAGGTGCTAGTAACAACTTATAAAGCCCTACATGGCTTAGGAGCAGGGTACCTTTAGGAACGGCAATAAATAGATCTCACCTTCCATATCTGACTGGACAAACTACAGTTACATCCAAGGCTATCATTATCGTTACTATTCCTTCGATGTACTGTTATTTTGCAACAAAAGTCAATATACCAGAACTGCAATCAATTAAAAAAAAATTAACAGCCAACTCAGCTGCGAGTCTCTTCCAAACAGAAGGACAAAGTCTAGAAATAGGAAGCTGGCGAAAGAGATGCTGTAACCACCACCAAGATTGGGGGAGGGGTGTCCACAGGCCATGGTAAGGAAATCCCCCCCCCAAAAAAAAACCAAAAAACACAACCCCTGGCAATTTCAATCTCACTGCTGAAGCTATCATCTTGTCTTTTAAAAGTATTTCCTGTGAACATCCCTCCTCCGGTGCCAATCCCCTCAATAAATAAATAAATAAATAAATTTCCAGCCCCACAGAAGAGGCCTCAGACTCATATCCGTAAAAGATTTCAAGGACTGGGGAAGTGAAAGCTGGACGGTGAAGTCAAAAACACAGAGCTGATGGGGGATTCCTGCACTGGTCACTCAGCCCTCTGGCACGGGGACATGTCCAGAGTTGCCTTTAAAAATAGGACTGCACTGCGGAAAGGGAAGTCAGAACCTTTCATTGGACAAGTCTGATTCCTCTCTTCCTCTCTCTGCTCTCCAAATGCTGTGTAAGAAGCACAAAAAGACTCAGTCGCTTATAACTCAAATAAAATTTCAAACTAGAAGTTTATATTAAGAATAAAGTTTTGCACGGGGAAAGAGTAGGTGCTCAGGGATGTCCCCTCTAGCAGTGTATGAAACCCAGTGAGCCGGGGGCAGATTTGGGCACTTGTGGGGCAGCTCTTTCCAACTGGGATCTGACATTCCAAATTCCTAGCCCCTTTGAACCACGTGGGCTCATAATTATGGAAGGTGACGTCCAAGCCACTCCACCAACTCCTGTGGAACATATGTTGTAAGGCACACAGGACCTGAAAGGGATGTTCTCTCCAAATGGATCCATCCCTGATTAGCTTCTCCAGACTGATTTGGTAAGGCAATTCCAAATTTCTTGCCCTGCTCACCATTCTTCCCTGAGGTTTCCTCATCCTTTATCCCATCTGTGTCTAAATTTGCTGGCAAGTCATCCGCCTAAAAAAAGAAACAAATGCACAGAAAAATATTTTTAGAATATTTGTTTTAAATGCTAGGGTACCTTTTTTAAAACACCAAGACAAGAGAGCCAACTGTATTCTCATTGGTTTAACTGCGTCTCCTGTCTTGCCTTCCATCAGCTCATCACTCTGACCATAACAGCCCAGCCAGTACTTTGCTTCCCCAACTTCAACTGGCAATGCTCAACTTAGAGCATTGCTGCTTCACACAAGGGCCCTGGCTGACAGGGTTTGCTTTTCATCTATTCTGCAGCTGGTCAGCAGAAATATTTAGAGATGTTTGTTTTGGTATTTCTGCAGCAACTGAGTGCTGTAATTAAAAAAAAGATATAAATATAAAAATAATTCTAGTAAACTATATACTTGTATGTGCATCACACAATAGATGAACACTGCAAGCACCTGACAGCTTACATTTCATTTCAGGACTCTCTACTGAAACATACCAATTTGGCCAGCCACAGCATCTCTCCAGGGAGCCAGGACAGGCTGCCTGCAGAGCACAAGCTCTGGAAACCGAGGAGGTCCGTGCCCCAGCCAAACACTCCTTTGGAAGCGAAAGACCCCTCACCCCCCTCCCCTTTCCTCCTAGGAGACTTGTGTGCTGCAGAGGCCCAACACAGTTCTTCTGAGCATCACTTACAAAGTCCAGGTCGTGGGTGGAAGCCACCAGAGTATTACTCCAATTAGCAGAATCCAAACCATCCTGAAAAAGGATCTCATTTGAAAAGAAAAATGAGTGGATTTTCTTCTACGAACTCAGTTGACAAAAGAATTTAGATTTGGCAGAGGTCTCTTTATCACAATATAATTTCAAACTGTTTAACCTGAACCTTTTTATTAGGGAGGCTGTTCTGATCAGAGTCTTGCAGAACACAGAATTAGAGCTGTACGGCCTAAGAAAAAGGTTTCCAGGCTGATCTGCCCAAGTCCAAGCCTTTAACTATTAACTTGATGACCCAGATTGTTGGGGGCAATAGGCTGACTCTGTAACTGCTTGGGGACTGTTGTAAAGCTCTGATAAGCAGTATATAATATCTGAGTGCTATTGCTATCCATGTTGTAAGCTGCCCAGAGTACTTTGGGAATTGGGCGGCATAAAAATGTAATAAATAAAATAAAATAATAAATAAACTACCAAATATTATCAGGAAAGAAAAGCCATGGCTTTGGAAAATGCCCCTAATAAACAGAGAAGAGAAACAGCAGAGATTAAACCCCAACCAAGGCAGGCAGAATCCCAACAAAACACACTCTGCTTTCAAAAGGGCCTCTTTGGTGCAAAACTCCTTCTAATGGCAAAATTGCTCCTGACCTCTCCATGGCTTAACATAAACCAAACACGATCTTCTGAGCAAGGGGAGGATTTGGCACCACCATGTCAGCCACTAGCCTCAAGCTGGCTCTACAAACCCCTCAAATTGCATCCACTCAGAACAGGCATCCATTCTAATCCGACGGGAGGCTGAGGAACCTGAGCTGCATACAAAGTGGGCTCTATGGCTTCTGAAGGAAAGAGGTAGGAAAGAGAGTGGCGACACAACCGGTGAATCTATGTTGTGGGCTGGAACTGACAGGGAAAAAAACCCACTTAAATGTTTCTTACTCGGACTTCTTGAAAAGAACAGAACTAGGATTCCTCAGCCTCAGTGGGAATGACGGAAGCAGCAGTTCGTCAATCTGAACAGTCCCATGCTGGAAAAGCTAACGCAATTTTTCAGAAGCTCAGCCAAGAATATTGATAGCACAAATGCCATTTGGAAGATTGATTTACTTATTCAATTTATTTTCCCCCCATCTCTCTGCGAGGCAACTCTGGGTGACTTACAACACTAAAGTTGCTTTCCGTTGAACTCAGTGGCCTGAAAGGCAGGGCTCCTGGAGCAAAGGTTGCCCATTTACCAGCTTCCCTAATGGTCTGTGGTCTGAAAAAAGGGACTGTGGGCAGCTGGACCTTTTATGCCCTCCAGGACAGGGATGGCAGCTGAGTCAAGAGAAAGTTCTGATGGGCATACCTCCCTCCATGCAGAAGTCAGATCTGGGAGCCCCATTTAACAGTGAACAATCAAGCCATGGATTTGCCCTGTAGCTTTATTGTATGACTACTAGGGGTTTTTTTCTCATTAAAAAAAAAATAGATCAAATAAGGAGAGGAAAGAGGAAAATGCCTCCAAAATCTTCAGCAACCCTTCAAAACCCACCTTTATTTCTTCTCCACTGGACAGGTTCTTAAACTGACTAAAATTGTCCACAAATCAGGTTTATACCAAATATATAAACCAGTGGTTCAATTATTGTGATCTGCTGAAAGTTCCTATGAAAAGAGGTATAACTACACTAAAAAACCTAATGTGTGTGAGCGAGAAAGGGGGCGGGAGATTTGTATCTGTTAACCTTCTTCATTTATTGCTCTTGCTCTCTTTTTCTACTACTGCATTCACCTGGCAAAGTTGTTTCTGAAATTCAACTGTTCAGGGTCCAAGGAAGACCCACTACCTACCTGTTCCAATCTGAGAGGAGCTTCTGGTATGCTTGAATCCAACACAGGAAGCTCAGGACTGAAGGTCTGGAGGTAGAAATGAAGGCAATCTGATTTATTTTATTTATTAGAAACAATTTAAACAACAAAAATATGACAGGGGACTCTCTTGAGACAAATCAAAGGCTTAAACACAGAAAAAAAAATAAAGTAAGCTTCCTTCAAGTTAGCCAAAGTGCTGTCATTGCACTGAGACTAAAAAATGATGTCCCTCAATCCTAGAAGCAGATGCGCCTTATAAGAAAACATGTAAGTATAAAAAACAAATAAATAGAATCATAAAAGTGAAGAATTGGAAGGGAACCTGGAGGTCTTCTGGTACAAACTCCCCCCACCATGCCTCATTTCCCGGGTCAGGGGAACCTGAGGCGGCAGAAAAGTGGACTCACATCAGTAAGTGTTTCCGAAGCATGGTTGCTTTTTTTCCCAGACAGCATTGCCTGAAGCTCCTCGAGACTCGCATCAATACAATTCAAGAAATCTTGGATCTCTTCTCTGCGAAGGGAAGCAGGGAAATACAAATGGAACAGAGGAACAGGCAGAAAGAAGCAGGTGCCTTTTCGCTACATTCCCAGAAGAAATTCAGAAGGGCCAGCTCAATCTGGAGTAGCAGGAGGCCTTTAGTTTACAGGATTACAGTTTGCCTAATGGAAGAACTGCTCTGTAGATGATGCGCTTTCCTGTGTGCTTCATCTTAGCTTGGCGCACCTGGAGAATACTCATGTGCGAATGCTGTTTGTTGATTTTAGTTTGACATTCAACACAATCATTCCTCAGCATTTGGTGAACAAACTGGGCCTATTAGGTTTTTAATACTCCTTTATGTAACTGGATACCTGATTTCCTTAACGATAGGCCCTAGTTTGTGCGAGCTGGAAGAAAAGTTTCCAACTCCATCTCCTTAAGTATGGGTTCCCCACAGGGCTCCTTAAGAATGGGTTCTCCACAGTCTTGAGTCTGCTACTGTCCCCCTTGATGACCCACAACTGCTGTGCCAAATCTGCTACGGATCATATTGTGAAGTGGGCAGATGACATGGCAGTGGTGGGTCTTATCCAGGGCGACAATTAAGATGCTTATAGGGAAGAGGTGAAGGCTCTGGTGGATTGGTGCAATAAAAATCACCTGGTTCTAAACATTAATAAAACAAGGGAGATCATTGCAGATTTTAGAAAGAGCCACATAATCCTACTCCACTCAGTATCAAGGATGCAGCCGTAGAAGTGATCAACAGGATTATCTGGGGGGGCAGATAACTAACAATCTGAACCGGTCTCTCCACACATCATCCTTAGTGAAGCGTGCAAACCAGCGTCTGCATTTCCTGCATCGGATGAGGAGAGCTCATCTCTCTCCTTCTTTCCTGACCACTTTTTACAGAGGCATGATTGAGAGTGTGTAACAAACTGCATCACTGTCTCAGATAGAAAGTCCATACAGAGAATGGTGAGGACAACCGAGAAGTTTATAGGAAGCTCGCTTCCTGTTATTCAGGATACTGCTTATAAGTGCTATGAGCTTAAGCATTGTTAGAGACTCCACACACCCACTTCACGGTCTGTTTCTGTTGCTCCCCTCTGGGAGGAGGTTTCAATGTATTTCTAGCAGGACTACCAGATTCTGAAACAGCTTTGTTCCCTAGGCCATCTGTCTGGTAAAACTCGCAAGATTCGTTTCTCACACCACGTACATATATTCATCAGGGTTAGACTGTGTTGTATCTGTGTCATAGAATATATGTAGATGTATGCATAATTTTGTATTTATTTAGTCATGTTTATGTAGTATATACTGAGTTGGTGACCCTTTGAGAGCTGTATGCAACGAAATTTCATTTTAATGTATGCTGATTAGTGGACATTTAAAGTGATTAAGTTATTCTACTCTATTCTTTGTTCCTATTTGTTTTCTTATTCTATGCTATGCTATCCTATTCTATTTCTATTCTATTGGATAAAGGATGGGAAGCAAGGGTTTCTTTCACAGTAGTTTACACTGGAGAAATAAGGAGGAAGAATTCAGCAAGGAATTTACAGCTGCTCCTCAAGAGAAATACTGAGAAGTCTTTTTCCTTCCAAAGGGACTCTGAAGAATGAGGAAGACAGCAGCTCAAGAAACAAAGGGAAAAAACAAGAGTTTCATTAACGTATAGTAGAACCAACTTTGGAAAGTTGGGGGGGGGGGGCTGTCTGATGCCAGACAGGTATTTGTCATGGATGGCAAGGAAGAGACTAACCTCCTCCAATGCCATGATTCTGTGGCAGGGGATAATCTTGCTAGGTGTTGCCTCTCTCAAAGTAGACACACCTGTCAAGAAAAGAGTCACTTGATGCTGTCGTTTGGTTTTCATTAATGATGGAATCGATCACTCCTGCAGCTTCTTCATTAGCGCTGACTTGTGGCGTGTGCAACTCCACAGCACTGGACTGGAGGGAGCCATCCGTGAACTGAACCGAATGGTCGCCTTGGGGCACTTCTGGCTCGGAGGTCTCTAGAGTTCCACAAGTGGGAATTCCTTCTCTGGTGGGCGCAGCAGCCTTCCTGAAAACACACAACAGGCACAGATTGAACTTTCAGTTTCTCCAAATGGTGCAGCAAAGCACCCCCCACAGCAGCCCCAAGTGAGAGAACCCTCTTTTCCTAACAGGAACCTTGCACTGCTGGCATCTACTTTTAAAAGGGCAAAGAGATTCTCAAATCAAATCACAGCAGCCATACAGTTCTGCAGGGCTACAGAAGTGGTTTTGTAATACTTCTGTAATACTGCGTGGATGCAGTCACCAGAAGCTGAACTTGCCTTGAGGGCATCTTTGCCTTAATCTTCCTTTAAAACAGAATCCAATGGACTTCTGGTGAAGACTTGGCCAGCACTGACATACCCAGAGAATCTTCTCTCTCTGGACTGTCCTTTTTCCAACTCAACAACAGAAGGAACAGGCTTGCTTTTGTTTATTTGACTCTCCAGGGTTAAAGAGAGTCTCAGAATCATCCCTCAAGCTCCTCCAATAACAGCAACAGTCTGCAAGCAGTTTTAGAAGCTGTGCTTCCGAATAGCTGGTGAGCTGAAGCTGTGGGAGGGGTTGAGATCACGTCATTGTTGGATAAAACAGCTGTTTTGGAATTTATTTTGCAAACGGACAATAGGCTGTGCCCTTCATTTCTTAATCAATTCATGAGATTATTCTATTAGTTAAAAGAGTCTCTCTTTAGTTTCAGCCTATAACTCCTTTCTGAAGCTCTGGACGCCATTATTGAGACCTCTTTATTGTTAAATGACAAGGAAGAGGGTTGTTAGAGGCAGTCAAAAGAAGGAAGGAGTATTTTTTTCTCTTGAAATATAAAGATAACGTTTGTGGTTTTAATCTACTGCTTTTAAAGTAATCTATAGGCCTGTAATGTTTTGTTGTGGGTGGTTGAAATTTACTGATTTTCATGAACTCTGATTGGCTAGAAAAAGGAATGAATAAATAAATAAAAAACTGAACACCAAAGAGAACTACGAAGACTCTGAGCTGGAGTCTCTTGTCAAGGAAATCTTTAAAAAGTCCATACAGAAAATTGCTCTTTTCACAAATCAGTTAAAAGATATTATTTATAGAGTGGATATTAAAAAAGAACAAGAGACACAATTAAATGTAGAAAATTATCAGCCCATTGTGTGAACTCCACAAATGCTGATCAATGCAAATAACTTAAGTGTGCCTTTGGAATATAAATCTGACATCAGCGTTTTTTATTATGATGGTTTTGAATATAACCCTCCCAGTGTTACTGACACAAGAGTCAAGTAAATTCACAACTCTCAAGAGGTCAAGTTTTTTTTATGGATACTAACAAGGTTGAGAATTCTTTGAGAAAAAAAAGATATGACAGTCATCTTAGAGAAGGAAACTTTATAATCTATGAGGATTTGCCCCAGATTAATTTACAACTGTCTAATGGAACAACTTTGGGACATTCTTTTCATGCGTATAAATAAGGCTGAGAACTTCTTGAAGAAAAGATATTGATAAAGACTCCCCTGAGAAGAAAAAGACTTCATTCTCTGAAGATAAGCTGGAGGGAGTGACTTAAATTTAATGACTTAGTTAGGATGGACTTTTAGAAGTTTGATATATGTATGGAAAGAAAGCTTTAAGTTAGTTTTGTATGTATAAAATGAGTTTGTAAATGTATGTCCTGTCTTTTTATGTGATGCTGAACAATTCCCAAAGTTGGTAAAAAGTTGACTAAATTTGAAAATAAGAGAAGAAAAAGATCCATTTCATGAGGATAAACTTGAGAGAGATTCGGATTCAATGTGCTAATTGGAGTTAATTGAACTTATATTGGTATGATATATATAATTGAATGAAAGCTCTAATGTAGTATTGTGTTTTGGGTTCTGGGTTTAAAATGAAGGGTTTTCTTTTTTCTCTTTTATATATACTATTGAGTACTTTTAAAACTTAGTAAAATATCAAAACTAAAAAAAAGTGTTTTTTCCCTTTAGGGTAAAAAAAATGAAAAAAAATATGAAAAAATATAAATAATGATTAATGAGTTAACAGAAGTATATATTAATCCTCACAGCAAAGAGAAGCAGAGATGGTCAAATTGATTCTTTTATCCAAAGAAGACAATATACCTAACCTTGTTTTTATTCTGAAATTGTTTCCAGGTTTTGTGCTTGTAAAGAAAAAATATATGAAACTTTGATTTTGTTTTTGTTAACTAGATAGGTTTATTGTTATAGAAATGGCTTGTACATACTGTTGTGTAAAAGCAAAAACTTGTGATTTTAATTTTGTTACCTTCTTCTGTACTAAAGAGAGTCAGAAGTTGGTACCTTTTCCCTGCCTTTTCTCCCTTTACAGTAGATTTCTTTTCTTTTCCCTCCTCCTTAATTTTCCACTACTTTTTAAATTTTTCTTTGTATTTTATGTTTTGAAAAACCAATAAAAAACTTATATAGAAAAAAAACAGAATCCAATGCTTATCACTACATTTTATGGAATGCCGTAAAACGGGCGTCAAACTCGATTCCATTGAGGGCTGCACTGAGGGTTTTGTCTGACCTCGTAGAGCGTGGGGTGTGTGGCCAGGGTGGGCATGGCCAGCTTGACATCACTTGTTGAGGCTGTTTTTGGCCACGACGGCCTCTTGCAGTCATCTGCCAGCAAAAATGGAGCCCAGGAGAGCTGCATGTGGCCCTCCCGAGCTCAGTTTTTGCTGGCAGAGGCAGCGTGGGCCAGTCCTTCGCTGTTTCCAGGGCAATCCCCACAGGCTGGATCTAAGCACCCTGTGGGCTGAATCCAACCCGCGGGCCTTGAGTTTGACACCCGTCATAAAACGGGACATTTTAATTATGAAAACCCTATTTCTTCTAAATCTATACACAACACTAAATCTATCAGCACCACATAAACTTGCATTTTACGAAGCTGATATCTCCATTTTCATAGCATTGTCAACTGTTAGGGGCACCTTTGGGGACAGGCCCACATCTATGTAATTGAAGCCTATGTTCAAGATCCGAGCCTAGCAGAAGTGGGAGAAACCTTGGCCTTCTTGACAAACCATAACTGACAATGCTGGACCTCAGAGTGGTTAATCTGGTTTCATATAGTCAGAAATGCCACACCCACAAACTTTCATCCTCTTAGCTGTACAAGCCAAGCTGTCAAAAAGCCAGACATCTACTTTATAAGACAAACTCCGAATTCTACTTTTCCTTCCCAGGAATGTGGCGGTAACCGCATCTCAAATCAAGATTTTACAGAACAAACAAAGGTATAGATGTCTCTTGGCAACACCTCTAGGGTAAAATTCTTCAGCACTTTGATCACTTATGAAGCAGCCTGCCTCAGCTTCAGGGCTGTCTCTCAGTAAAAACATCTGAATATTTGTAACCTCACCAACTTTCATGATTGGAGTGCACCAGCGCCAAAAACCTCTCTGGGGCAGCATCTTCTGCTTCCTCCTCTTCCTCTTGAGCATCTGTGATGTCACGAATGATAATGGAATCTTGGCAGTCTGGGACATGCTCTGAAAGGGCTGTCTAAGGGCACAAGAGCAACAAGCAGTGTATCCAACAACACCCTTATTATCATTGTTCTTAATCAGATAATTGTTATTATAGTAAAACTATTAGGAGGCCATATTGGGACCTATTTAGTGGCAATAAAATTGGCAAAGCGTTCTTACTATGCCGCTCTTATCGTGTCCGCAGACTGTCACCCAGCTGTTCTGTTTAGGGTGACTCGCTCCCTCCTGACACCAGGGGAGGCCGAGGAGCCCTTGCAGGGTAGAACTGAGGAGTTTGTTTAGTTTCTGTCAGATAAAATCGCCCAGATTCGGTCAGACTTGGACTCTGGCTGGACAGGATCTGTGGAGGTGACTGGGGCTACTCTTAGTCCCGTTATCTGGAAAGAGTTTGTTCCTGTGGCCCCTGATGATGTGGACAAGGTTCTGGGGGCAATGAGTGCCACCACCTGTTTATTGGACCCATGTCTCTCCCGGCTTGTTTTGGCTGGCTGGGAGGTGACACGCAGCTGGCTCCAGGTGATTATCAATGCTTCCTTGAGTGAGGGGTTCTTCCCGCCAGCCTTGAAGGAGGTGGTGGTGAGACCCCTCCTCAAGAAGCCTTCCCTGGACCCTGCTGTTTTGAACAACTTTTGGTCAGTCTCCAACCTTCCCTTTTTAGGGAAGGTTGTTGAGAAGGTGGTGGCACTTCAACTCCTGCAATACCTTGAAGGAAGCTGATTATCTAGATCCCTTACAGTCCAGTTTCAGGCCCGGGTACAGCACTGAGACAGCATTGGTTGATGCTCTAGTTGATGATCTCTGGCGGGCCCGGGTGCTTCTTGACCTCTCGGCGGCTTTTGATACCATCGACCATGGTATCCTTCTGGGGCAGCTTAGGGAGTTGGGAGTGGGAGGCACTATTTTGTGGTGGTTCTCCTCCTATCTCTCAGGCTGTACCCAGTCAGTGTTGGTGGGGAGTGAGAGATCTAACCCGAAGCCTCCGCTTTGCGGAGTGCCTCAGGGTTTGGTACTCTTCCTCCTATTTAACATATACATGAAACTGCTGAGTGAGATCATCCAACGGCACGGGGTAGATCTCTGTACATCTCTGCCCCAGGCCAATCTAGTGATGCTGTTGAAGTGATGTCTCAATGCCTGGAGGATGTGAGGGTCT
Organism: Boaedon fuliginosus; assembly: GCA_027560395.1. Taxonomy (NCBI): domain Eukaryota; kingdom Metazoa; phylum Chordata; class Lepidosauria; order Squamata; family Lamprophiidae; genus Boaedon; species Boaedon fuliginosus. The sequence goes on along the minus strand of JANHGC010004011.1, from coordinate 21,702 downwards.
GGATGCGGGCCAACAGGCTCAGGCTCAACCCTGACAAGACTGAGTGGTTGTGGGTACTAATCCCCTGTGGTCCAGTGGATTATCCAGCATTATCGCTGGGAGGGAGGAAAATTGCTCCCCTCAGAACGGGTGCGCAACTTGGGGGGTTCTCTTGGATTCACAGCTGCAATTAGAGCATCATTTGGCAGTTGTGGCCAAGGGGGCCTATGCACAGGTTCGCCTGTTGCACCAGTTGCCTCTTCCTGGACCGGGAGGCTCTTCTCACAGTCACTCATGCCCTTGTCACCTCTCGTTTGGATTACTGTAACACGCTCTACATGGGGCTGTCCTTGAAGAGCACTCAAAGACTTCAACTGGTCCAGAATGTGGCCGCGTGAGTGATCATGGGTGTGCCTCAGCGCACCCATATAACATCTGTTCTCCGTGAGCTGCACTGGCTTCCAGTGGTCTTCTGCTACCTCATGCCTCCCAGCACCCGGTTAGACCCAGCTAAACAATGTTGGCTGGTGGGTTCCCAAGCTAAGGCATGAGGTAGCAGAAGGCGGTCTCGAAGGTACCCTGCTTCTCTGTGGCAGCGCTGGCCCTCTGGAACCAACTCCCCACGGAGATCAGAACCATCCCGAATTTACTCGCCTTCCGCAGAGCCGTTAAGGCCTGGCTCTGTCGGCAGGCTTGGAATTAACATCTCCCCTGCTCCCTTAGTGTAAGTGAGAGTAGTATGAATGTGTTTTAACTATTTTTATATTACTGTACTATTGTACTTTTTAATGTTGTAAGCCACCTCAAGTTCCCCTTGACCGGGGAAGAGCGGTGGGGTATAAATGTAATAAATAAAAAATAAAATAAAATAATAAGTAATGATAGATTGAGATATATGGAGGAATTGTTCAGTAACTTTCAGGGTTCTTTGCACTGATATATCTATTTGATAATATATCTATATGCATTAGCACTCTATCAGGTGGGTTCCTAGCAGTCTAACAACTGGTTCGCTTGGTGCAGGCATTTTGGATGCGTGCGTGTGCATGAAGCATGTGTGCGCACTTTATGACTGAAAATTTAGCTACCAGTTTGGCTGAACTGGTAGCTAAATCAGCTGATTTTCAGGCTTAAATTGATGTGTGTGCAGTGTGTGCTATGCGCACATCACCTTAGGCCTGAAAAACAGCTGATTTAGCCACCTTATGCCCGAAAATTTAGCTACCGGTTCAGCTGAACTGATAGCTAAATCAACTGTTGTTTGGGCCTGAGGTGATGCATGTGCAACACAGCCTCACCTGCATCAATTTAGGCCCGAAAAACAGCTGATTTAGCTACCAGTCCGGTTGCTAAATTTTTGGGCCTAAGGTGGCTAAATCAGCTGTTTTTCAGGGCTGAGATGATGCACGTGACACGTGTGCTGCGCGCACATCTATTTAGGCCCCCAAAATAGCTGATTTAATTAGGTACCAGTTTGGTTGAACTGGTAGCTTAATGCTAACAACCGGTCCACTGAACTGGTAATTATTTTAACAACAAGTTTGGCCAAATTGGGCCGAACTGGTTGAAACCTATCATTGCACTCTATGTAAAAAATGAAATTTTCTTACTACTTATTGGGCTAGTACATTTGAAGAGCTTTTGTAAATTACTCAACAGGAAATTTCCCCGAAGTTAAAAAGTGAACGTATTATTGCTTAAAACTGAAATAAAACAAAATTTAGAGCAATTACTACTATCCATGATGGAAAATGAATTATGCATGTTAGCAATCTAGCATATACATTATATGCAAAAAGAGACATTAATAATGAAAACCTAATTTTCTACAAATGACAGATATTTTGGAGCAACATATGGTACATTAGGAAAGTAATTACAGTTTCCTCCTCCTCCTCCTCTACCTCCTTGGAAAGGGGGCTGTGAATTCATCAAACTCCAATTCTATGACTAACCAGTTTCTACCCAAATCAAATATACTAATAACTTCATACTACATTTTCATTATTAATAAAAGTAACGCAACGTGTATCAAAATGTTTTAAATGCAATGATGCATATTATTCAAAAATGGAAATGCTACGATTTAGTTGATGAAGACAGAAATAATTTCCAATGTAACAGTTTGCAGTATTTTAAATAGAACTTTCAACTTCATTGGATAGTGTGTATCCTATGATCTCCTCTGGGATTACAGTTAAGATGCCAGTTGCAACCAGTTGATTAGACTTCATTACAACTCCATTAAGTACATGGACAAATTATCCTGGTAGTATAATCCTGAAGATGGCTATTCATATGTGGCCTAGGGATTGATTGATTGACTTTCCCCTAATATAGACGAAGTCAGGACTTAGGGCACAATGTACATTTTGCAGATCCGCTTCCCTTTTTTATTTATTTCAGTGATTTTGGACTGGAACCCAATGCATATAGAGGTAATCACCTAATCCTTTTGCATGGTAATTTTGTAATTACCACGTACAAACATTACATTATATTAGAACCATTGTCCAGATGTGGTGTGTAGAAAGGAATGAAAAGAAATATTAGTATCTGCCCCTCCTGGTTGAAAAGCTACATGTTTACACTTACACAAATAAGCAAACAAAGAATTAGAATAGAACTGTACATACTTTACATAGTTTAGAGTGGGGCCTTGCCCTGATATCAGTGTACTAGGATAGCTGTCTTAACACTCTTACAGTTGGGTTCTAAGATCTTCTGTAGCAGACCCTGTCAGTAATTCCAGCTGGCCATGATCTGCTATGACTACACAAGTTCACACGTTTAATTTCCAACTTATCTGCTATAAAGTTATTGCCCCATGACAGGATGGAGAGAAGGAATTATAGAGAGACAGGGGATTTTGCAACTCCTTCAGGCTTGATAGAAATGTCATTTGCACCCTTGACATTTTCAAACAAAATCTTGAATCTTGGCGAGCATTTATTTGGAAAAAACTAAATCTTTTCTGATATAGAAAGTTTTGCATTCTCAGTACAATCTAGTCCAGGAAGAAAAATCACTACAACGCCAAGTTTAGCTTTGTGTCACCATGTCACTGAGTGTCTTGAATCATATATATTTCCTCTCACCTAGATTAGGAGTTAGAAGACATATCTTGAGAAACTGCCCCACTAAAGTTAGTGTTGGTTGTGACATTGAAAAATAGCCCATAAATTGAAATAATTCTCTTTACAGGAATAGACTGGAAAGATACTCTTAATATATTGGCTCATCAAGAATGTTTTATTATCCAAAACCTTCTTCCCATGTTTTTGTCCAGTTTTTCTGCACTATATTTCAGAGACAGTATCAAATATTCATAGCACTATTATGCATTGTGTAACATTTAATTGCAGTATTTGCATCATTCAAAATATTTTAAGGGTCATTTCATATGAAAAACATAATGCACTTCAAGGAGAACGCTTCTAATTTTAACGTTTTGTTCAACTCATTTTTAATGAGCTTAACAAATGAAGTAAAAAGTTAAATTTGACCAGGACATCTGCAATCATAATTTTTAGCAACCAGTTAACAAGAGATCATTGGAAAATGTAATGCTACTATGCCATTATAGTGAAAACAAATTTCAGAGCCCTCAATTTCTCATATTGGTGTGAGTTGACTGCATGTATAATATGTCCTTTGACAAAAGTAATTAGAGTGGACATTTTGAGTTATTCTAAGATTGGAAAACTAAAGCTTGTCTCCTTTATTACTACTCATCCATCAATTGTTTTATGCTTAGAATGACCTGAAAGCTATTCTAGTGTAGTCACCTTGAAGGAAAACTCTAAAACTTCTAAAAGCCAGAATTTAAAAAATTCATGACTTTTGAGCTAGAATAACAGATGCATTGACCTTCCTTCCTTCCTTCCTTCCTTCCTTCCTTCCTTCCTTCCTTCCTTCCTTCCTTCCTTCCTTCCTTCCTT
>JANHGC010004011.1:7150-17682 GCA_027560395.1 Boaedon fuliginosus | reverse complement strand
AGTAGTATGAATGTGTTTTAACTATTTTTATATTACTGTACTATTGTACTTTTTAATGTTGTAAGCCGCCTCGAGTTCCTCTTGACCGGGGAAGAGAGGTGGGGTATAAATCTAATAAATAAAAAAATATAAAAACTGTTACTGCTCCGGCAGTTGAAAATTCCTAGTGAAACTGAAGTAAAAAATTTTAACAGGCATTATTAAGAGGGAATTTTATAACCAACTAAGCTAGAATTAATCTAGTATGAACTACTTTAAGAGGATCAAGGGGAAAAACAAAACAAAAGAAGTCTTACAGTTTCACAGTCTTCCACAGGAATGCGCACGTACTGGCGACTGTATTTTGCAGGCGAAGGGTCTGAAGCATCGGCCAAAGACCTGGGAGGAGACGAGCATAGAGAGCTATGGAGGTGGATGAACAGATGACCCAAAAAGCTTTGCATGCAGAAACCACATGCAATGGAAGCATTCCCCAGCAAGGAAATCATCACCATCGAAATGGCTTTGATCAACTTGAGTTTTTCACCTCTCAAACTTCTGAACAGTTGAAGAAAATAAATTCACAGAGGGAATCTTTATTCCCTTTTTAAAAGAAACAAATAAATTAACATTTGAATGGATCTGAAAGATGCTTTTTAAGACACTAGACAAACTGATGAAATGTTCATTTGAATGTTGTTGTTGTTAGTTGTGAAGTCTTGTCCAACCCATCACAACCCCAGGCTTTCCTGTCCTCTACCATCCCCCGGAGTCCATTTAAGCTCGCACTGACTGCTTCAGGGATTCCATCCAGCCACTTCCTTCTCTGCCGTCCCTTTCTTAATTATTCATTTATTCACTGCAATTTAATGCCCACTCAATTCCTGAGGGACTCCGGGCAGCTCACAACAAGATAAAACAATATAAAACAATTCATTATGTGTTAAAATTCAATTCAATTAATAAAAATATTAAGAAATTATTAAAAAATTATTAAAACATCCTTCAGGTGTAATCCAACTCAGCCCGCTGAAAGAGCCATGTTTTAAGGATGTTTCTTCTTCTTTTACCTTCCATCACTCCCAGCATCAGGCTCTTCTCCAGGGAGTCCTTCCTTTTCATGAGGTGGTCAAAGTATTTGATTTTCATCTTCAGGATCTGGCCTTCTAAAGAGCAGTCAGGGTTCATCTCCTCAAGGACTGACCGGTTTGATTGCCTTGCAGTCCAAGGGACTCGCATGAGTCTCCTCCAGCACCAGAATTCAAAAGCCTCAATTCCTTGACGCTCTGTCTTCCTTAGGGTCCAACTTTCACAGATATGCATTTGAATACAATGGTCTAAATATGATTTCCTAATTTTGCTGTATATCTACCTTGATTTAGAAAGCAGCCCTGATGAACCAAATATTGCTTACCCCTTTACATCTACCAAACTGATTGGTGGATTACGGGATTTGATAGAGTGAGCTTTGAAATCACAGCTGGCAGTTCACAACGTTTAGGAACCAACGTTTCAGCACAATCAAGGCATAATCATTATTGAACTACATTGGACTGGCTTTTCCTAGGAACAGCTTGCATCTGTAATATAGTATGGTTTCCAGCCAATATTTATTTATTTATTTATTTATATTTATACCCCTCTTCTCCAATCAAGTGGAACAATATGAGTGACAAAATCCAAGACAACTCTTTCTTGTGCTCAAATGAGAAGGAAATCAGAATTTTCTCACATGGGAAGTTCCTGCCTAGGAAAATGTACGTCAGCCATTTATTTTTCGTAGAATGATGGACCATGTGCGTTCCAAATGCACCTATCCCTTTTTAGAACCCCCACACTAGTTATAGCCATCCAAAATGGGTTTTTTTCTGTGCATGTGAATTAAAAAAAAAGGACACGAATTCAACATTTGGATACAATCGTCTGAACATTCCCAGTTGGAAGAAGCCACTGGCCAGGCCTCTGCCAGCTCTGCACAGGCCCTGGATCTGCAAACTGAAGAATCCCACTGAAATGAGCTTTAAACCTTTGATTAGCTTTAATTAGCTTGAAAAGCTCCACAACCTTCTGCATAATTTCCTCAGTAAGGGAAGTATAGGTAGTCCTCGACTTACAACAGTACATTTAGTGACTGTTCAAAGTTACAACAGGAATGAAAAAAGTGACATGACCGTTCTTCACACTTATGACCACTGCAGTATCCCCATGGTCAAATGATCACTTTCTGTGACGTTCTGACTAGCAAAGTCAGTGGGGAACCCAGATTCACTGAACAAACGTGTTACTAACTTAACAACTTCAGTGTTTCACTTAACAACTGGGGCGATAAAATAGCACTTAGCAGTAGCCCTTGGACTTATATCCGGCTTCACAGGGCTTTCCAGCCCCCTCTGAGCTGTTTACAGAGCCAGCCTCTTGGCCCCCCAACAATCTGGCTCCTCATTTTACCGACCTCAAAAGGAAGGACGGAAGACTGAGTCAACCTGGACCCGGAAAGAAGGCTGTGGTAGGTAGCCGGTGGTAAGCAGAAGTGGCCTGCAATACTGCATTCTAACCACTGTGCCATCGCAGCTCAGTAGAAGTCGTAAAATGGGGCAAAACTCACTTAACAAATATTTCACTTAAGAAAAACGTTGTGCTCAATTGTGGTCATAAGTTGTGGACTACCTGTAGAGAATGGGTTTGTACAATATGCTCCTGTGAAGGCTAAGACCTGGAAGAAAAACAGCCACGTTTTCTCTCTGCTCTTATTCCCCATTTCCTCCGTGGCTTGCTAAGGGCATCCCTGGCCTGTCCAGGGTTCATGTTTCAGCTGCCTGCCATTTTCATCTGAGGCTAAGAAGAAAAACCAACCTACAAAAGCTGCTGGCTTTTTTGAGTTTTTTTCCTGGTAAGAGAAACATCTGGCAGATGAAAGTATCAGAAAGAAGTCGAGTGTTTGGCATGTACATAACAAACCATAAGCAGGGGCTGTGCCATGAGAAGCCACTAATATAGTACCTGAAATGCCTTAACACAGGGGAGAATAATGCTCACCCAGAGGCCCTCAAGACAGAAGCAAAGTAATCAGAATCAGGAGCAGGATGAAAGAAACAAGATTTTGGAATCATTTCAGCTGTGCCCTTTGTATCCCCTTAACAAGGAGGCAGGAGCCCTACCAAGTTTAGGAATGCTTTTCTCTCCCAGTATGGGAATCAGAATCTCATTTTGAATAGCAACAGAACCGAAAGAGTGAGCAATTACCTTTTTCTCTTGACCCCCAAAATGCAGTTTCCTCTCATTAAACCCAGTATAAATTCAAGAATCTGAAAGAAGAGGGGAAAAGTAACTATCTTTTGTCATCTCAATCTCAAAATTAAGCACATGAACAATATTCAGCAGTACAAACTAGAAGCAAAGGTTTTAAAAACATTTCATTAACTTTTGCCTTTAGCTCATACCTCCTTCAAATAAATAACAAACGCACTACATGTATACACACACACAAACTTACATGCTGTTACGTTATCATGGACAATTTTACATAAGATTTCAGATCTACACAACAGATTTTAAAAACTCCATCATTCATAATTACTATATCCTCAAGGAATAACTAAAGCTTCTTCTAGCAGTTGAACATTTCATCATGTATTTATTTGCAAGATATATATCCCATCTTTTATCTCTGAGTTGGTTTATTTAAGGATCCTCCTCCACCTTATAACCCCATGAATGTGTTTGTGAGACAGGTAATGGAATGTATCTGTTGAGGGACTCCAATGCTGAGGGTGAACTTGAACCTCACATTAGCTGCTCCTGGTCCAAGACATTAACTGGTGCAATTATTTGCCTTTATTGTAATAATTAAAGATTGAGCTAATAATACATGGACTGAATTACTATTCATCATCCTATATACCATTAGGTCAGAAGCAGCTGTATTAACAGAGCAATGGGTCACATTGCTACTATCCTTGCTACCATTTCCTCAATGTCAACAGACAAACCTGCTCTAGATCTGAGACCCTCTGCAATTCTCTCTGGCGCATCCACCTGTTGCACCAGAGTATTCCCAATTACTGGACCCAATTCAGCAGGTTTCCTCCATGAGAAGTTTTCCCTTGGTGCAATTTTCCCTTAAAGATGGCTACTACAAAGATATTCAAAGCTGCTTCATCTTTTCTCTCCATCTATCTTTGACAGTGGTGCCTCTGAATGTTGCATAAACCTGGACACAGGGAGTCATTGATGCAACTGTTCTACAAAATACTCTAAAAGTCCTTTCAACTAAGAGAAAAGGCAGTTTAAATAATTAATCAATCTCTAGGAGTTTCACTCCACAGGGATTTAACTATTTTTGATCTTTCTTGCCGCTCAGAATGCAACAAAAACATAATTCTGTTCACTGGCACAGTAAACTTTTAGTTCCTAAATTCCTTGCAATTCTCTGACCAGACTCCTGTATTTACCTGATTCAGAATAAAAAAATAAAAAGCCTATTTTTGCCCTGTGCATGAATCATATTGTGGGAGTTTTCTTACACATTCAGAGATTGACTTGATGCACGGGGCCTGAACCAAGATGCAGAGTTATAAAGTTATAGGGTGATTCACTGTGCTATAAACCACAGCTTTTTGCAACGAACAAAATTTGTCTGCAATTTACTTTAATGGTTCCTCCATTCTTTTTTCAGTGAAACTTCTGAATCAATGGCCTATCTACTGCAAAATGATTTACTTAGACCTCACAGATTTTCATATTTTAAAAGATCTCCAGGACTTATTTTTCTTGCTCTTTTTTCTTCCATTCAAGTTCTTCCAAGAAATCAGCAGGACTTCCCCACTTCAATTTTCCAGCCCAGGGAGACCTTCTGGGACTGTCGGTTAAGTCTCTTCCTTTCCATTGTCTCTGGGAATCTGGGGGCACTCTGAGAAATATTTCTATCTTGCATTTGGACTAGCTGATCTTCTGCCAGCTTCAGAAGCCATTTTTCTTAGAAGCTTCCACGCTGCCACATTTTAGTGGGATATTTAGGGGGATATCTCCTTCTAAGCACTGGGACAGACGAGATCACTCTTAGGACCCTGGAGGCAGCATTCCAAGCGTGTCCTCTCCTGCCTTCATGGGAGAGCCCCAAGCGAGGGGCGGCTGCTCTGGAGAGGAGGGGAGGGGAGCACCAAGCGAAGGCCGGGTAATCTCAGTACCTTCGACAGGAGCTGCTGTTGCTGGTTGTGCTTCTGGCGGAGGCAGGCCACCTCTTTCCAGAGGGCTTTGTTTTCCCTGGAAACGAGCAGAAAGAGGCAAGAGGGTGAAAGTGAGCAACTTCCAAGGGTTCAGGATAGTCCAGCAGAGACTTTTGCAAGAAGATTTGGGTTGCTGCACTTAAGAAAAGGAGGGGAGGTGTGAAAGCAGGAGGAGACTAACTAGTTTTCCATTCCCAGAATGGAAAAAGAGATGCCACAACTTTATGGGACTTTCCCCTGGGATCTGGTGGGGCACAAAGCTTTCTTCCGAAATGATGTGAGGAAGAGGTTCACCTAATCATGTTTGAATTACAGTAACTGACAGGGTTCTGAAGAAGGGCTTTCCTCATCTCTGCTCCATGAGATCATTTAAAGGTTCCCCCTGACCGGGGAAGTGAGGCAGGGTATAAATTTAATAAATAAAATAAATAAATAAATAAATAAATAAATAAATGGAGACTTGGGAGGCCAAAGTCACGAGTGATCACTGCTCAGGGGCAAAATATGTGTCCTGCAGACAAAAAACATCAGCATTTCCAATTCCAAGCAGAATGATTTCTTTGGAAGGGGACAGGCAGAAGGTTTTGTATCTGCAGACATTAAGGGGTTGGACAGCCTATCAGCCCAGCCCTTCATCAGGCAGTTTTTGTAGACTTAGGACAACAGTTAAACTTGCAGTTGAGTAAAATCTCAGGTAAAATTCTGCAGCTGAGCAGGCCAATCCAGCAACAAGGAACAAGATCTTTGGGGATAGAGGACAAGAAAACTAATAAGGAAACAATCTTCCTCCTAGATTTGTAATTATTAGTAGCCACAATAGCAAGATCCATGGCATGTTTGCTGTTGAAGCAGAAGGTCATCCAGGATGCCAACAAGCCCACCTTTCTGTATTCGGGCAATCCCTTTATTCTATCTGCAGCTCTATAGATGGTGGGAGGGAACTCCTCTCATGATTTGCCTCTTAATACTTGCTCATGGTGCATTCGTGGTGCTGCACCTTTTCATACTTTCCAGCTTGATGTCCATGCTGTTCTGTTGCTCCCTCATCTCCTGGACCTCTGACAACACTTTGTGCAAGTTATCTGGACAGATTTTGAGATCTTCCGGCCTTACCGTGGCAACCTGTGACAGAGTAGATTGATGATAAGATGAAACATTATAAGAAACAAATGCAATTGAAATTTGACTCATAAGGAATGAGGACGCTGAAAACACTCACACACACAACCTTCCCCTTGACGATCATAGACGATAACTCAAAGCTGCTGTTTATGCCCACTCAGGAATAGCTACCTGGGCACTCACCTACCAGTACCAGAATTGTATTGAGAAAGCAGAATAGGCAACATCCCACAAAGAAAAACACTGACACATGTGTAAAAGGAAAGACTAAATCTCAGAAGTCTATGGCATCTATGACACTGCTTGCCTTATGGCTGGTCAATTTTAGTGTAATGTTCACATCATTGTTCATATGATTTTTGGGAATAAAGATATACCAAACTTTAGGAATTTATGCATTTATTTAGAGGTTTGTCCTTACTGTACTTGGAATATATTTAAAAAAAGATAATATTGAGTTTATTTATTTATTTATTTATATTTATACCCCGCCTCATTTCCCCGTTCAAGGGGAACTCGAGGCGGCTAACAACAATAAAATACAATAATTCAAAGTAAAAAGCAGATCTAATACAATCAACAATCTTAATTGTTTTTAAATTGTCCAACTAATCTGGTACTTTCTCTATTTCCTTAGAATGTTCCTTGAATTGAATACGGCATGTAAGGAAATATAACAATTGTATGTAGTTTCATACTTTATTTAGCTATTAAGAAGCATTTACAGTTTTTATTTTTGACTGGATCTATCATTTGTACCTCAATTGCTCTCTGGTTTGTCACAGCAACCAAACAGGACAGGTATAGACCTCAACAGGTAGTTAGGACTGCAGAAAAACAATTTCAACCAGCTTGCCTTCCATTGCATAGACCAAAAAGAGGGCTGAGAAAATATCTACACACCCCTCACATCCTGGACATAAATTGGTTTCAACTTCTCCCTTCAGGATGCTGCTCTAGAGCATTGCATGGCAAAACAACTAGACCCCTATGCCATCACTCTGCTGAACACCCGTTTCCTGTCTTCGGCTTAAAATATTTACCACGTAGTGGGTACTATTACTCTTCTCAGCTTTTCAACTTTCTCATCTCATCTCTCAGCTTCTCTCATCTTCTCAGCTTTCCTACCATCTTCTCCTGTTGTTATCTTATGATTAAGGATTGTAACTATGATTTATGACCTATGACCTATCCCTTTGCTGTTCATACGTATGGGAGCTTACACTAGAGACAAATTCCTTGTGTGTCCAATCCCACTTGGCCAAGAATAAAGAATTCTGAGGTTTTCTGAATTGTCCGGTAGCGTTGTAAAATTGTTTCTAATATAAAAGAATAGTTATTTGGGGAACTGATCTGGATGTTTAAACATTCACATTCATTAATTAAAAATATGAACAGGTAGTTCTTAACTTTAGGATATGTCTTTTCCATTTCAGATTAAATTTTGAGATGAACAGGCCTAATTCAATGTAATGTAAGTTAAACCATAATCACCAGGGGTGGGTTCCTATCGGTCTAACAATCGGTTCGCTTGGTGCAGGCATTTTGTGCCTGCATCACCTTAGGCCCAAAGATTTAGCTACTGGTTCAGCCAAACCGGTAGCTAAATCAGCTGATTTTGGGGCCTAAATTGATACACACGCACCACGGGCTGTGCGCGCATTACTTCGGGCCCCCAAAACAGCTGATTTAGCCACTAGCTCCACTAAATTTAGCAACCAGTTCAATTTAGCAACATTTTAAACTTTAAGCCACAGTTTCTATAGGAAAATATCTAGGTCTTAACTCTCTCCTACCAGAGCATCCTTCTTGAATGTCAGGATCCTTCATGAGAATCTAGGAGTTGAAATTCATAACTCTTATGAGGGCATGCAGTTTAAGATGATATTTTTATAACTGGACGAACCAATCTTCCAGAGATTAATTCCATAATTTCTGGAATTATGTTACATTCAAAGAGGCCAGCACATCCCTGTCTTTAGTTATCTTTAACAGAAATGGAGAATAAATAATTAACCAGTGCTGTAGATGAATAGAGTGCTCAATAATATTAAAGGAATATATTTTCTGATTTGCCAGTTTTCCTCAATATGAAATTAATGGAGCTCTGGAGAAATAAATAACAAGAAACTTAAATGCTAAGTTGTATAGGCTATTGTGTTTTACAAATAATCACTCTGAATCTTCAACTGGAATTATCTGGTTAATGGGTATCCTCAAATCTTTCCAAAATAATGCTCTAAATTATGGAAAGGAAGCCGCAAACATAGGTAATTACAGAGTTGATGTTAAAGCTACAATGCTTTTTTGTAGTTCTTCTCTTTTTAAAGCCTTTTAAAATTTATAATTAGGCATTCACAACAGATTTGTTTACTACGTTTTCCTTTAAAGAAACTTATTTTAATCTATCCAAGTTAGATAAAAATAATGGCACATTAAGTTGGTATACATACATAATACATCCTGATTTCTAAATTAAGCTTCTTTCACATCTTACGTTCCAGAGAACCCTTCAACTATTTAAAAAACTTTTTCCTTTACTTCTCACCCGCTTCTTCCACACAAAAACAAAAACAAAGTAAGAACAAAAACAGATTGCACAGTAATGTTAATTGTTGGGCATTTGCAGGCAAAAAAACCCAGCATCATTTTTTTTCCTGTTGAATGTCAAACTTCCAAGTTGTGCTTTTCAAAATGAGGCAAGTCATGTCATGTGTGTCTGTCACAATTTTCATAATTTGTATCATTTGCATGATGATATCATGGCATCCACTGGAAATTGATTACAGGTAGGGAGAATGTGTAACAATAATGTGTTGTTTTGAACAAGATGACAATATAGAATACACAGATTTATTTCATTCTTGGAGTATTCATGGAGTATAACCTCCCCCCCCCCCTTATCATCATCTTGAAGACCAAGTTCATTCTGATACTGAAAGGTATATGATCATTCCTTTATCCTAGCCTTCAGTTGACTCTGGTTTGTCCAACTTGAAGACCAAGATGGACCAATCAGAGTCAACTGAAAACTAGAATAAAGTAATGATCATACACAGAAATGATGGATACAGTTCCTTCTTTTCAGTATCAGAGTCAACTTCACAGTTATGTCTCTCTGTGTTTGTAAAATTGACATTTAAAAACCCATTATCATTTTTATTCCTTTTTCATTGTAGCAATTTACTTTAGAACGATAGGAAGACTGATTATTATAAATTATCTGCAACTCAGAAACTATTGCTGATTTCCCCCTAATTTGCCAAGAATATTACTAACACATATTGTAAATGACCTTCTGACAGCCTCAGATGTAGAAAAAAAGGGGGAAATCATGACATATTTGTAATATCTTATCTCATTCTGATTAATAAAATATTCCTAAAAACATTTAGCTACTCAGGTAATTTCTATAGCTGGAAATAAATAGTTGATGTTTTTGCAATCCTGGCTGGTTTGAAATGGCAAATTTAACATTTTTGAAGTATTACCTTCCATTAGATAGAAGTTGTTTTAAAACTCTAATTTTCTCAGCGCACATTGACAGTCATAGATTCCAAACGCTGCAAACATTTGTCATCATTTAACTTGGCCAAGGTCATAAAGCTTCCTTCAATGTCGTTATTATCCTGTTGTTTTAACTGTCATTTCACAAATCACTATTTGTCACCAAGGTTCTCCATTAAATAGAGTATAACCTTGTTACAGAAACAGAAATATGTTCCATTTAAAATTATTAATCTAATTCAATTGAATTCATATTCAATTAATCTAATCTAGTTAACCCAATTCTAATTTAGTATATCCTAATTCTTTAAGTATACCTTAAAGAATTAGGATATATTTCTGAAAATAACTGAGATTTAAACTTGGCTGTTGGAAAATGATTATGGGTATTTTCCAGTCTAGTATATGGTTGTCCAATCATTTGGCTTGGGCCATATTGAATGAAAGGAATTGTCTTGGGCCACATATAAAATACTAGCTGATTACCTGGCCTTGTTTTCTTTTTAAAGTATAATTGTGGTGGCTGGGACTGAGTGGAATGTGGCTTGAGAATGTGATTGGCGGCAATAGTAACTCCAGGTGGTTTCCTCCTCTTCACCCCCCTCCTCCTCTTCACCCCCTCCTCCTCTTCATCCCCCTCTTGTTCATAATGTTATTTTCCCTCCTTTTCCTCTCCTGTCTCCCCCTCCCCTTCCTGTT
>JANHGC010004009.1:423516-443388 GCA_027560395.1 Boaedon fuliginosus | reverse complement strand
AACATTTTAATAAAAAAAGAAAAAGAAAATGGACAGAGGAAGGAAGCGAGGTTGCAAAAGCCTGTTGTAGGAAGGGGTTATTTTTGATACAGGCAGCCACAAGAGCTTGTATGGGCACAACTGGCATAAAAAACAATGGCATTTGTTTTAAAGCTGCCTTTGGGCTACCTTCATCCCAAATGGCTTATAGAAAGGGGATTCAAAAGTACTCATATACTCAACTCATTCTTTGTGTGATAGATGTATTATTTTAGCCATGAAAGTTAGGAAGGGGCTCTGTCTTCAGAGGGAACGTATACCTCTGCCTTCCAGGAACGGGAGAGAAGTAGAGAACGGAGTCCTGCAGGATCCTTGTGTCCTGCTTGTGGGCTTTGCAGGGCCGTTTCCTGCTACCAGTAATAGGAGGACTGGGGTAAATTAAACCCTTCTTTAATCCAGGGGGACCATTCCATATCATAAGCTTTTCTCAAAAATACATATGAGACCTGACTGGGAGGCCAGAATGAATTCTAGCCGCCTGGTTAGCATTGGCATGCAAATACTCATATTATAATTAAGGCTTGTGTTTAAAACTGCCAGGATGAAATCTTGCCTCAATTATACCCTGCAAAACCTTTATTTAAAGTACCACATCCTTTAAGTAATGTATGTCTTGAGCTAAGTCAGTGGGGCATTTCTTTCATCTAAAAAGCCAGTATAATTTTCTTTTTCTTTTTAAAAGAAAGCTATAAAATGCAAACGTGCAATCTTAATGCAGCCTCCTGCGTATACATGGGTCTGTCTTCATCGGCGTCTCTTCTCTTAACACACATATGAGCCAACTGGGTTCTGTTTTAACTTCCGCCGATGAATGCTAGCGAATGGTTCTGTGATCTTGTCTTCCCATTCTCTTTCTTATGGCTCAAAGTGGGCCAGGTGACAGGTGTGCCACTTCAAAATGCACCTAGTTGGGAAAGGGGAAGTCTGAAGTATACAAGCTACTTTGCTTGTATATCATAACGATATCGTCATCAAAATGGCAATCCTATCGGCCTGGGCAGATTGTACAATAGAAAATCTGTGGCCTTTCAGACAATGCAGTACTGCGTTATTACTACTAGCAGAGCTGAAGGTTACAGGTTCTCCATCCTGCTAGGTGGAACATGGATGCACAGTTGCACATGTAAAAGCTGTGCCTGCTGAATTTTTGCCTGGAACCCATCTTTTAAAGACCTGGAGAAATGGGATAGCCCCAGGTCTCTTCCTCTCCATCATGTTTTCTCCGGCCTTCATGTCTGAGCTCAAATAATATGGAATCATGGAATAAAAGAAGAGACTGAAACTCAGGGCAAAGCTTCCATTCCAGGTTAAGCACATTAGTAAAGGTAAAAGTTCCCCTCTCACATACGTGCTAGTTGTTCACAACTCTAGGGGGCAGTGCTCATCTCTGTTTCAAAGCCAAAGAGCCAGCGCTGTCCGAAGATGTCCCCGTGGTCCTGTGGCCGGCATGACTATATGCCAAAGGCGCATGGAACGCTGTTACCTTCCCACCAAAGGTGGTCCCTATTTTTCTACTTCCATTTTTATATCCTTTCGAACTGCTAGGTTGGCAGAAGTTGGGACAAGTAACAGGAGCTCACTTCGTTAAAAACAAACGAATACCCTTTCTTTTAGTATAGCTGCTCCTGGAGAGCAGCCTTATGAATGGTCCAGGGTTTGCAGTATTAAAGAAATGCCTCATCTTCATAACATAGTAGTTCCTGGTTACCATGGTATTGAGGATCAGTCATTTGGAATGAGGATAACACAAGCTTCCTGCCCACCCACCACTGGCCTTTGGGTATGTTTTTGGGAAGTCTCCTAGCCGTGATCTGAAGCATACAGCACCTGGAACGAGGCAGACAATGCAACTTGTTCCAACTCCAGCTTCAGGTGGTGTATGCTACAATGCAGGGCTGGCAGCGCCAGCAATTTCCTCAGCAGGCCATATATCCAGTCGGATATTGTAGAGTTCCCTGCATGTGTTTATAGATGCTATTGTACCTGTTTCCCCACCTGGCACTGCCTCAGCATCCACACAATCTCCAAGAAGCACAATAGTTGAGGAATATGCCACTGTTCTTCTCCAGATTATACAATATATTCATGTGGAAAATGTCACTGGGAATATTTAATCCCTTCAAGGAATTGAAAAACTACAATATTGGCTTGCTGTATTATAAAAGCGAGGGTGAAACTTATCCACATATCTTCCCATTTCACGCATTTGAAAGAAAAGTATCTCTTTTCTCATGGTTGGTTTCATAATTACTCATGGCAACGGGTATATTTTTGGTTTGGCCCTACTACTAGCTGGCCGTAAGCCTTTGCACATTGCTTTGTGTGGATGGTGGGTTGTAAAAGGGCAGGGGAGGATTATTTAAAAACTCACTAGTGGACTCCTCTTTCAAAATAGCCCATTAAGTATTATTATGATTGGCTGCCATTTCTTGGGCTGAATGTCCTGACACACCCTTGTTTGTTTCATTGGGGAGTTTTTAACTTTTCTGTCCAAGATTTCAAACTCATGGAAAAATAGAAAGGAAGATGTTTTGGAACCACTTTCTAAAATATAAAAGAACGAGTTAAATAACTCTAGTGCCAAGCTTACGAGCTAGCTATACAGTTGTGTGGTCTTGCACATATGGAAGGTTTCATGAGAATTTTTCTTTCTAAACCAATGGAGCCAAAACTCTAATTATAAACAGTTTAGGGGGGAAAGGGGAATATAACCTAACCCTAATTTCAACCGTAAAATCAGTACAGTCAGAATTAGATTACCTGCTTGCATAAGTTCTCAGGTTTCAGCACATATTAAAAATTGTTACAGAGAAAATGAGTGGAGAAAGGTCATCTGGGCCCCCTTTTTGGATGTTTTTATGTAGACCTTCTTCCCAAGTATTCATTTTTACAGTGGGTGGAAGACAACTGAAAGGTAATGTTTCTGGGGAGATTCTTGTTTTGCTCAGTTAGTGCCCCATTTAGGTATTAGGAATTTAGCCAGCAAATCAGAAAATCATGGACCTATAGCTGATGAACTGACCCTTCTAAGAACTGTGCACCTGAATGCTAAGCGGGCTAACTTTCTTTTTTCCATTCTTAAATTATCGGGGAGAGACTTTTTAAAGAATGAAGAATTAATTCAGGCGTCAATTTACCAATGATTTACTTGGCACTGTTGCACTATACCAAAAACTAGATATTTCTCCAAGGCACAGCCAGGAATTTTCCGATTCTTTCCTCTGTTGAACGTTTCCAGCGTTCTGTTTCTTCTCAGCTCCTCACTGGTGATGGGAATTGCAATCCATCATATCTGGAAAACGACGGGATGAGGAACGATGCAGATAGAGCAATGATGGCAAACCTATGATATACATGTCAAAGATGGCATGCCATGAAGTTTTGGGTGACATGGCAGCGTTCACTAACACTCGACAACAACTGCTCCTGAAAGCATGCCCCATTCTCAAGTGATTTTTGGGAGGTGTGCAAGCATTGTGAGAATGAGATATGCTCGCGTGTGGCCTCTGCAGCTCCGAAAATTGCATAAGGACAGGATGTGTTTTCACATTGTCTTTGGAGGCTGCGGAAGTGCATTCTTTGAAGCCGCTTCAAGAATGAAGGCCTGATGGGATCCAGATCAGCCTTGAGTAGGCCGCAGCGGCCTGTCAAAAGAAAGAAAACATGGCCTTAAGTAAGCGGCACGTGGCAAATCCTGGGGCTGCACGGGGGCATTTTCGAGGGGCAGTGGTGGCACTGGGGCTGAAGTTAAGGCCTGGGCCTCTATTCCAGGCCCACCCTCGCCACAGCTGCTGAGTGCCACTGTTCATGGTGGCCTAGACTGGCAGGGAGAAGAGATAGAGAATGGCTTCTCTTTTGTTGATCTGAATTTTTGAATTGCTGAGCTCAAAAAGATTCAAAAAGATTCGTGTGGAATCTCTCCAGCACTGAAATGTTGCTAATGAGGGGAACGATTCCACCTTTCCTCATGGCAAAATTCTGCTACTGCCCAATGGAAAGCAAGAAATAAGCACTAGATTTGCAGAACAAGCATGGCTGAACATGTAACTGGTTAGTTGGTGACTCAGCATATTATACGGTATGATTAGTTTATGGGTTAGATTGAGAAAATTAATTCAGGTTAATTCAGTAAATTGTACTTCAGTTAATCATGGATGACTCTGTTGTACAAACACGGCTCAGGCACGATCCCAGAACTGGCTGAGTGAATATCTCGACACAGAGAAATGCCTGACTTGCATAAATACTCTTAAATGGTATTTTCATGATTATGGATAATGATGTTTTATTTATTTATTTAACAATTTTGAAACGATTCTATTGT
Source organism: Boaedon fuliginosus (assembly GCA_027560395.1). Classification (NCBI taxonomy): domain Eukaryota; kingdom Metazoa; phylum Chordata; class Lepidosauria; order Squamata; family Lamprophiidae; genus Boaedon; species Boaedon fuliginosus. Next base: position 439,025 of record JANHGC010004009.1, on the reverse strand, counting down.
GTGTATAGTTAGCATGCAGATTTTTTAAAAATCCAATTAATTGTAAAGAATTACTCTGAGGTGTTTTGAGTAAGGGCGCCTACACAAGGTGTATTTTATAAGCAAAACCTAATTTTGGGAGTCCAAAATTATTTCTCTGCCTCAGTACCGCTTAAGGATATTCCTTGGCTTTTACTCATTCGACTGAATGGTGATCACTGACCTATATGCATGAATTTTGCCTTTGATAAATTTCATTAAGCATAAACATTTTATAATCTAACCCACGGATAGGCCCTCCAGGTAGGGCTGAACCACAGTTTCCAGCAGCTTCAGCCAATTTGATTAATGGTAAGAGATGCTAGAAGTTGCAATTCAGCAACTTCCAGAGAGCCAGCCATTGCCTACCCCTGGGCTACTTTCATTCACCTTCACAATCCCACATTAGCCAACAGTTTTTCCACTCTAGAGTGTTGTGTAAGCCCAGTCTCTGTGGCATGTGTTTTGCTCAGCATATTATGAGAACCTGTAGAATTTGGTGGACGAAGTCAATAAACCATGGCTAACCATGTATAAATGTCTTGTGGAAACACTCCAATGTTGTCGTATTGCAAGTAGATTCAGGGTGTGTATGTGTGTGTGTGTCAGGGTTGGAGAAGTCAACTGAAGGGAAGAACAGAAACGTGTTTTAATGTAATAATTCCATTGCTTCCATTAGTAAACAATAACCTTTGCTATCCAACTATAATTAGTTTTTGTTTAGCTGTTGCCTTGTATAATGACCACTTGAAGTTATGGATATGGTATAAAAGTAACTTTGTGACTAAACCTCACATTTACACACTTTGCAGGTCTATAAAGCAAAGGAAAAATGAAGTAAGATTGTAAGTACAGTGTATTTTTAGTAGTTTTATTTTTAGAGACAATTATTTAACTTAATAACCAAGTTGCCAGTCCCAACTGTGGTTGCTAAATGAGGATTACCTGTATTTTTCCTGGAAGTAGGTAAATGATCTACATATGTACTGTGAATGCCTTTTTTTAAAAAAGTCAAAGACTGAAACCCATTTCCTTCCAAGCAAACTTTATTGAAAATAGTGGGATTTACCTTTCAGTAAATGGTATAATACTATGGAATGGGAAGGTTTGTTAATGGAATTCATCATGTATTTAATAAGAGTTGTTCAATTATTAAGATGGGCCACATAGAGATTTAATAAGAAAATAAATAAATAATCTCTCAAAAAGTGGGGAAAACCTTTGAAAGAGCAGAATTTACTTTTTAACATAATAAAAAAAACAATTGGTTTTTTTTCTTTCTCTAAACAAGTTCTTTTTAAACTGCTTTTGTTCATATTCTCACGGAATTTGCAGATAAGCAGCTTTCTTTAGATGATGTAATCAGTTTTGCAGTTAAAAGCCAGACCGTTACTGATTAAAAGATCTTGGATCTTGACATTCTTGGTTTGAGCATTAAAATTATTTGAGAGACAGTTGACCTTATAGTTAAATGTTCCAAGCTGAGGCCATGCAGCCATGAGATCTGGACACTAGAGGGCACGAAAGTGCTTTATCTAAGGAACCCTTGGCTTTTTTTACTATGGCAGACTCCAAAATGGCTAATAAATAAGCAAAGAATGGGACTTTGCGTATAATGTGTTCATTAATGGGGATAATTGGCATAGTTTAGAGCTGTCTATCTGCTCCATTCCCCCCCCCCCCCACGCCTCCCTCTCATTCGCTATATGTTGTAGGCTGAGGCTGGAGTGTTCACTATGGTATCGTCTGGGATTTTTTTCCTAATATTATTTTGACAATTGAATTTAACAGTTGCTCCAAAGACAGACATTTAACAGGTGTAAAAGCAGTGTTGCCTGCTGTGAATCCAAATGAATGCAATCAGGAAAAAAACAAAGTGTGCATGCTTCCTGTGTGAATGCAACCATGCAGGGTATTCTTTCATAGCCTAAAATATGAATTGTGGTTTGAGGTAGAGGTGTTGCAAGTGGGGATTAATAACCTACAAGCTGTTCAAAGGAGCTTTCTGATTTCTACACACCAGGCACAAGAAAGGTCCTGCCAAATAGGTCAATTGGCAAGCGTCGCTTCTTAATCGCCATTCGTATCTTTTTAAAAAACAGAAATAAAAGTTTGTGGATCATTTATAAAAGCGTCCTGATTGATTGACTTTCTAGCCATGTATATCAGGATGGAATTGTATTGTTAAAACTGCTTTGCATTCAAATGAATTGATCTTGTAATAAATCAATACAGAGAGCATTGTAATCTATTCCTAGCTGTAATGATAATGTGTGAAAAGAATCTAAATTAAGAAGCACAGAAAAGGTAGAAATCACCAGAAAAGCAGAAATATGTAGCTTGAAACTAGGTTATTAGAGTCAGTCTCTTATTTATGAGGTTCATCCATAGACGTGTTCGTCCTTTAGAGTACAGGGCATGTTTTAAGTACCCACGCATGAAGATACTTGAAGCCGCCTCGAGTTCCCCTTGACCGGGGAAATGAGGCGGGGTATAAATCTAAGTAAGTAAATAAATAAATAAATAAAAGATCTTTTGAAAGCAATTTTGGATCTCCAGGAACCTACATTGGCTATGTTTATTTATTTATTTCTTTATTTTTCTTTATTTGAATTTTATCCTGCCTTTATTATCTTTTATAAGTAAGTCATACCTAATAGTCCTTCCCCCTCCTATTTTCTCCACAAAATGGACTATAAGGTGCATTGGGTGATAGAGAATGACTGGTCAAAATCACCCAGCTGGTTTTACATGCTTAAGATGAGACTAGAACTCACCATCTCCAGTTTCCCAAGCCAGCATCTTAATCACTAGACCAAACTGGCTTTCTAGACCAAAGTAGATCTGAGAGTTGAGCATGTTCTTTTTCAACAAACAAACATTGTGACTCTATGGAAGTGTGGTTTCATTCCCCTTTAAAAAAGAGGAACAAGTTTTATCTGATAAGATTGAAATTGATTTGAATATGGAGTTAAAAATGACAGGCAAAACAAACAAAATGAAACAAACAAAATGTTAAAAAGTTATGATATTTATGTAGTTACTTACCATTTCTAAACTATATTAAAGTAAGCAAAATATCTTTACAATCCCCAAGGCATGTCGCAACTTTTGAGCACCCCTAATGTTTGGAAATTGAAAGCTGAAAAATTTGACACGCCCAATGATCTGGAAAAGATGATATATTTGATATATAAATGAAACCAGCTGATGTCTTAATAATTAAAATAGACATACAACTAACTAATCAGAAAAATGACTTGGATATTTTTCCATGTTCAAGTTCATTATTTGAAGGGATTAAAGGCCAAGCGTTAAAAGTAAAGGCAAGGAATATAAAGATGGGTTATCTGATCAAGTTTAAAGTAGATATCTCTGGTAAGCTTTAATATACTTTTGCTGAGAAGGGCTGAACAATGAGGTTTTAAGGATTTGTTTATAGATAAGAGATGAGATATGGGAAGAAGAGATCATTTGTTGTATTTTAGAAGATGATACATAATTGTTTATACATGTGACAAAGAGGGAAGTAACTTCTTTATATACTCCTTTTTCTTTACTATATTCCTTTTCTCACTTTTCTAGTCTTCTTTTCTGCATTTTGCTCTTTTTATTCTAATTTTTGATAGTATTAGCTTTTATCTTTTTAATGTAACATTTAATAAAATTATTGCAAAAAACCCTGAGGTATGATGATCATAGTATAAAGGCAGGTTTAGGTATTTGATATTCATCCTATGACTTCTCATAACTGAGTCCTGTTTAGATAAACTATCAAAGAGAATGAAAGGGGAACTAGAATGAATGCTACATGTGTAAGTCAAGTGAGGAAGAAACACCTAATCTCCTGGCTATACCCTAATACAAGCTGTGTAAACATAGACCCACCCTTGTGCTCTCATGAAACAGCTGAATAGGTTCTTTCTGTACAGGTTGAATGAATACTTGGAAGTTAGCGGCTAAATCCAACGTACAATAATAGGAATGAAGTTCTACTTTCAAAGGGGTCTTCTCTTCATAATCCTTCTAGGATTCTACCCATTGACTTAATTCTGCTATTTCCCAAATTAAGTGGCTGTTTAGAGACAGGTAGGAGGAAGGATTTGATTTGATATCATTGTTCCTTCCATTAGTGGAAGAACCCTACTGGGTCTGAGTCTTAACCTCTTTTCGATGCCTTCCATCTCTCTGGCAGGGCGTTTATCACTTGACACTTCTGAAGTCACTTATAAATATGTGAACTTCCTTAATTAAAAAAACACCACAATGTGAAATGAACTGAAGAGTTGCTATGAAATGTGGCATTTAATCTCTCTTCACTTGATGCTGCTGGTGTGATGAGTATGCATGTGTGAATGAGCCCTTCAAGACTAACATAATCTCTTCTAGATTTTTAGGGAGTGCAAAGGCCCTAGAGTCATGATGGCAAACCTATGGCACACGTCCCGGAAGTGGCACACAGAGCCATCTCTCTGGGCACGCCAGCCATTGGCTGTTGCTCTTCCAGGTTCCGGCGCATGCATGCACATTAGCCAGCTGGTTTTCACATGCACAGGAGCGCCAGAAACCGGAAGAGCAGCTCTCAAGCATGCACGCAGTTTCCGGGTTTTGGTGTGCATGTCCGTTTCAGCACTCAGTGCCGAAAAGGTTCGCCAAAACTGGCCTAGAGCATCTCTACACAAAATATCTTGGAGAAATGGAATTGGGAGCTGGAGAGGTCTTGAATTTAGGCTTGCCTTGTCTATGTTCTTAAAAGTGAAACCTTTAGAAGAGAAGTTTTGAACTAAGAGAAACCATTTACATTTGCACAAAAATGGCACTCGTATTCTGGAGCAATATCAGGAACAACGTTTTGGGGAGAGGACATTTGTTTGCGGGTGTGTGTGTGCAAAGTTTGTATGTATATTTAGTTGGTAACTAAATCCTTTTACAAATAAAAGGCAAAGCATCCTTGGATACATAGCCCATTGTGTTTAATATTTACAAAGCCTCCATAGGATTGAACACCAACTTTTAAGATCTCTGAGCACTGGTTCTCGGATAAAAAGTTCCTTGTTGGATTAGAACAAGCTTGGATTTGTCTAGAACTTTTGAATCTTAGCAAGACACCACTGCATGGTCTGCTAGAAAGGACCTCTATGGCATTGATTTGTCTACCCATCTTTGCTGAAATAAGGGTTAGTTTGTATGTATCCCACTGGCTTAGGAGAATGGGAGATGGGTGGGCTTGTCCTCCTGCTAACCCCCCAAAAAGGGATAATAGAATATGTTTATCTTAGAGGGGGAACCAACTTGTCTGTCTTTGGTGATCTTGCCACATTCCAATGTCATTTTCTCCTCTCCCATTCCCTGCCAGTTCTTCCTTCTATCCAGCCTAATCCATATATTTAGTCTCTCCCCCCACAACCTGCCCCCCAAAAAGGCAGTTTTGCACATTCCCTCCAATCATAAATCAAAGTAAAGCAAGATTAGGGAGGCCAGTACAGGATGCTATACAAGTCTAGAGCTCAACCTTTGCCTCTGTTTCATAGACCATGGATTGCACCACCCCTTTTGGGCTTGGGCCGTGTTTCTTTCTGCTCTCCCCTTCCGTACTCTTCTCTGATTTCAAATATTCATTTTAATATCTCTGTCCTATTTTTCTGCCTAGGTTCTAAAACTAGCTCTGCCTAGGTTCTAAAACTAGCTCTTAATAAGACGTGAAATAAAATAAGGAATCAAAATAATTTCCATGAAAATAAATCAGAAGGCGGGCAGAAAGTCTGCTCCTTTGCAGGAACCCTGGTTTAATAGCCTGGCTCAAGGATTGCTCTCAAAAGATCTTATGTTTGGCCCTAGACATGTTCAGTTGAAAAATAAATTCAGATGGCCCAATAATGGGAACCTGAGAATCTGAAGTCCAGTTACAATAGACCAGATTTGGATTCTCTCTGGGCATCCACACTGACTTCCTTTGAACATAAAACAATATGTACTTTTTTGATTGATAAAACTATTGTCAGATAGTGACAGTCACTGTATGTGAGCTAGAGATTCAGGCTGCTGGAGTCTGGCTGGCATAATGTAGTGTCTCCATTCATAGCTGGGATCATGTATCTTGCTGTAGGGCTAACAAGTTGTGTTGTTAATGCTACTGCAGCCATCTTAAAACTGGACATTAGACAGAAGTGTGATTTTTATTTTTATTTTTGTTTAATTTTTATCCCATCTTTATTACTTTATAAGTAACTCAAGGGTTTATTTGGTGTTCAGTCGCTACCTCATGTCTGATTCTTCACGACCCCATGGATCATAGCACACCAGGCCCCCCATCCTCCACTGTCTCCCACTCTCTTACCAAATTCATGCCCACTGCAGTGATGTCACCACCCAACCATCTCATCCTCTCCCATCCCCTTCTCCTTTTGCCTTCAATCTTTCCCAACATCAGGGTCTTTTCCAGTGAGAACTCAAGATGGCGAACATACCTAATATTCCTTCCTCCTCCTCTTATTTTCCCCACAGCAATAACCCTGTGAGGAAGGTGGGGTTGACAGAGGGGGATTGGCTCAAAGTCAATCTGCCAAAGGTGGGACTAGAACTCATGATATCCCATTTGCTAGCCTGCTGCCTTAACATCAACCTGTATCTATACACACACACACACACAGAACAGCAAAAGGCGCAGATGAAAGATAAACATATATATGTTGATCCACCTACTCTTGCACTGCAGGGGCAGGATTAGTGTGGGGCTGAGCGGGGAGCTGTAACTCAGAAACAAATCCCCAGGTTCTTGTATCTTCCCCATCCTGCTCCTCTCCTAACCTTCCCTTCCCAATTTAGCTGGTGAGGGGGAGGATGACTGGAGTCATAGATAATACCCAAAGAGTAGCTGTGATACATCTCAGGTGTGACAGGAAGCCTTTATCATTTCATAAACTTGAGCCATAAGGAAGAGGTTATCTGCGTGTGACCAGGGACACACCATTCTTTAAAGTTACTCTTATGAAAAATGTGGATCCAAGAACTAGCAGCCTCTGTTTCACCTTCCTCCTTCTAAACAGCCTGGTCCTGGCATCCACCTTGATCTTGGTGCTTGGGCAAGAGCCTGCCTCTCTGCCAGGCATGGATCAGGGATGCCCATGGGGCTGCAATGACCCTTTTGCCGTGGCTCTTCCTGCCTCTTTTGCTCTTCTGTCTGCCCGCCTGCCTGTTTGTTGAGCATTTGGAATCCGAGGAGGTCAGAGGTCAGCTGGTGAAGGCCATCTGTATGGGATCAGTGGCTGTGTTTACACAGGAGGCTTTGCCAGGAAGGTGTCTGGCCCAGCAGAGATGGGCAACAGCAGACTCCCCCAGACCAGCAATCTGGTTGAGGTGGGAATGGGCTGTCACGTCAATCAGTCTGCCTGTCTCTCTGTCTGTCTGCATTTGGTCAGGCCATAAATTGCAAGTGAGACGGTGGGAGGAATAACAGTTTTACAGAGGCTGATTTTATGGTCAGTCTTGCTCTGCTCAAGAGCTCAATGGTACCCCCCTTCCCAAAATAGCCTTGCATCCATCTTTGATCTCTTGTCAAGACTGGCTGGGCAGTTTCCTCATTAGCACCTTGTCCTTCATACCTTCCATTTTCTCCATTGCTGTATGTCTGCTGTGATCAAGAAAGGATGCCACCCATGTTTCCAGGCAGAGCAATCCTGTAAGTATAATCCTAGTTAGTAGAGCAAAGTTTATGGAAATGTGACTGCCAGATAAGCTGCCTTGATATAGTCTCCCTGCCTTATCAAATGAACATTGAAAAAAAGTGGATTCCTGGCTTCCCTGCCAGGCCATCATAACCAGTCTAAACTTCTCATCTAAACCAGTCTAACTTCTAAATTTGGCTATACCAGGAAGCATTTGCCACAGTTCTATCTACAAGAGGACTCAAGCATTTATTGCCATTCATTTATTTATTTATTTATTTATTTATTTATTGGATTTATACCCCGCCTCTCTTCACCCAAAGGGGAACTCGAGGTTATCAAACATATGCCCCCCAAAACTCAATAACTCTGGGCTGCTCACAACTAAACAAATAAATACAATTAACACCAAGTATAAATAAATAAGGTGGAAATGACAAGCTGGATAGGGAGGAAGCAGAGAGCTTCCCCTCTGCTTCGCCAAAGATCTGGGCGATCATCCAACTGTGCTAGACTGTTGCAGCAAAAACATTAGAGAGTTTGGGACAAAATTAAAAGTATTCCAGCACAAGCATTTGTAAGTCACCTTCTACCATATCAGTTATATGGAGTCTTACCACTGAGAAAAGGGTAACAGTTACACAAACCTATGATATGATAGCAGTGAGGATAGAGATGTTTTAAAAGAAGGGGTTAAAAGGTAATAACACATTGGTTACACAGTGTGGTAGTTTCCTAAATCGAGTGTCTATCATATAACAAGGGTTGATGTGACACAGACATTCCTGCATTATTCATTAATAGTCCTACTGAATTTATGAAATTGACTGGATAAGAAATCAAATCAGTCAATAGAATAAACATGACTGATTCACATATAAAAAGAAGAAGGATGTGATGGAAATCATGTACCAGACTGCTAGCCCATCCTTTAATCAACTAAACCCAACAATCCACATTTCAGCGATGAGCTTTTTACAACCTGGGTTTTTTTGGTTAGATAATTTGAACACACTAAAGTAATTTATCCAGCATAAGCTTCTTGGGGTTGAGGAGAAAAGGAAAAAAAAACATTAAAAATTAAAGAATTAAAAAAAAATCTAAATAGCTAAACTTGAAAGATGTATATAAGGAAAATAGACTTTGGTATTTCATATTTTTGTTTTTATAATTTGTGGATATGCTTCTGTTTGAAGTGTATCCACAACTTAATGAAGGCACAGATATGAAGCACTTAACTAAAATTACCCAACATTTTTAATTTCTAAAGAAGTTTATAAGTCCCATTTGGATTACATTACTCAAGGTGGATACATATACTTGATATACTCTCCAACTATCTCTCCCCCAACTTTGGCAACTAACAATAACAAATGCAAATGAAGCCCACTTTGCATTAATTAACTTTGCATATTTCCATTTTCTTCAAGAATTCAATTTTAAAAAGCTTTTTTACACCTTTTTCAAAACTGGAGGCTAAGACATCAAAACAGCAGGAAATGGAAGGACATTATCAAAGAGTTTGGAAAATAGGCTAGATTAATGTACAGATTGGCAAGTTCATGAGTTCTGCAAGTAGCCAACATGTAAATCCCAAAGCGTTGAATGTTTCTTACATTTCTAGATTAGGTTGATTCAGCCCTTCCATCCTTCTAAAAGGTCGGTGAAATGAGGACCCAGATTGTTGGGGGCAATAGGCTGACCCTGTAACTGCTTGGGGAGTGTTGTAAAGCTCTGATAAGCAGTATATAAAATCTGAGTGCTATTGCTATCTATGTTGTAAGTTGCCCAAAGCCCAGGAGTTGGGCGACATAAAAGTGTAATTAAATAAATACATAAGTCTAAATAAAATTGTCCCTTTCTTGCAGAACCAATAAGCAATCCTGATTAAGAGACTACTAAAGATTTATTTTCATTTATTTATGAAATTTGCCAGTTGCCTCAATCAAAGGATACTTTAGGTGATATAAAGATCAGAACAGGGCAGAGATAAGAGCGTCCCTTAGTTTCCTGAACCCTGGGCTAGGTTATGTGACAGTCTGTCAAATGATCTGGTTCCAAGGATCCTAGGGATTTGGAGGTTATAATTAGCATTTTCAGTGCACTGTATTCCCAAACACAGAACTGGAAGCCCGTGAAGCTGTTTCAACAAGGAAGTCATGTGTCCTTATAATTTATCTTGGTCACAGTCTATCTGTACATTCTAGAACAGCTGAAATTTCTGGACTTTTTTCGAAATAGCCCCATGCAGAACAGAACCCCACAGCCATCTAGGAAAGTAGGATAGCGCCAGGTTTTGAAGGGCTGCTGTAATTTGACAAAGCTTCAATCAAAGGTTCCCATCAGAGTAGATATATGAGCTGAAGTAGATGCCTTTTTTGATTAAATGAATCAAGCCGACTTCCACAAAGCACTATACAACGTTTACATGAGTCAACAATGCTTTTTTATGCTGGTCTTACCAGCATATTTGGGAATTCAGTTCAGTTTTCAGTGCTCTAAATATGGACTCAAAGGTGATCACTTTCGTATGCTCTTGAATCAAAACAATATCTACTGTTGGGTTAAAACTTAAATTCCATCAGACTGTGGCAAGTTTAAGTAAATGAGTGTCAGGCTGTTACTTCCTAGTGTATAACCTCTATCAGGCAAAGGTTGTACCCTCATTCTTTAATTTACTTTTGCTGATCAGGAGAATTTTAGTTTGCAAGAAGAGTAAATGGGTCATGCTTGCAGATAAGTCATAATGTCCAGATTCTCAGCTTTTATTGAAAGAAAGAAGCAACAGTAGCAAAAACCTCAGGTTCTCTTGACCTGACGTGGTCTCAGCAGTAAATCACAGATCGCTAGAACGTTCCTGACTCAGCATGACTTCTTGCTTGACTTGGCAAAAGGCTCCACAGTTCAACTAATCTTTATTGCAGATCCAGCTATATAAAAATGAATATTCACCTGGTAACAAGAGATAAAAGTTTGCATATTTTCAGAAATATATAATGTGACGCTTTTTTTTTTTGCTCTTCTGAATTAAGAAAATGTACTTGGTGTAACACCTGTGGCTCCAAAACTGAATGGTATGAGTGAATAAGGAATTCTATGTTGTTGTTTTCAAAATTAAGACATCCTGTGAGTGGGAAAACCTCAATTTTGCACAGAACATTATGTGCACACTAGAACCCTAGAAAAATCTGGATGATGTCCAAAGGGTCATTTTGAGCACAGAAGGCAGTGCTAATTATAAGAGAAAAAAAATAGCTGTGCATAAATATCCAAAGTTAACTGTGCAAAAGTTACATTCTGGGGCAAATTTCTAGATAGAGAACATTTGTCTCTCACATTACAAAAACGATCACAATGCAAATCAAATGGATAGTAAAATAATTAGATCAAACCAGGCTAAACTCGTTAGAATTAAATTGTGTTAATTTAAAGCCCATCGGAACCATCACATATTTGTAACACTTAAGAACAGATGGAAATCAACACGTAAAACTAGATTTAATTCAGAGGCAGTAGCTGTCTCAGTTTAATTCTATTAGATAATGAGTCTTTTAAAACTAATGATTCACACTTCATTTGATTTTAAGATTAAGGTTTAGATTTTAATATATTTGATATATTAAGAATTTCTATCAAGTGCCATGCTGGGTGACACTGGACCTGACACACTCATGCTTAGAGAAGACAATGGCAAACACTTCTGAAAATGTTCAAAAAAAATCTCTATAAAATTTCCAGTGTTGCTGCTGGAAGCCAAGACCGCCCAAGAGATAATAAAATACAGGCAGACCTCAAGTTACAATCATAATGGAGGCCGTCCAATAAGGTCATAACTTGTGATGGCCATAAAATGGATTGGTCACATGCTGACACAATTTTCAGAATCAATGTTATGGTCATAGACCAGCACGAAAGTATTTAAAATAAATACGTTCTCTAAAAAATACTGGAAAATAATTAAGCAAAGTAGTAATATGAATAAGGATTTACTAGGTGGTTTTTTTCCTTATTATCATTTCAGCAGCGCAAAATTTTGCTACTGCACGAGTGGTGGCTGGATTTGAGTCATGAAGGAGATGGTTCATATAGAAATTGTCTGATCTCTCTACCAGAGGGAGAATGTGCATTGATCTGATGTCCCTGTAGAACTTGCAGCGCAAAAGGACATGTGAGATGTCTTCAACTTCCCCATTGCCACATGTACACATTGGCTCAGCTCCTGGAGTTTTATCATACCTGTCAGCAAAAATAGAGAAGATGCGATGATTGTGCCCAATGTGGCTCTGTGAAGAAGACTCTAAAAAAGACTTGTCTATATTAACAATACATACATTGAGTGAGATAATACCATAAACTGAGTTTGAACCCCCAGAATTATATACAAAAGAAATCTTGCAAGAGTAGACTAGTGGCAGTAATAGCTTTTTGCAAGTTAAAATGGAGCTCGTGAAAATGTTTTCTCTGTGAGTTAAATTGATGCTGGTGGAGGAGAAAAGACAGTCAAACTGGAAGGAATCCGTGAGTGAGTGAGCGATCTATTACTGATGATTTGACAATTTTGCAGAATTTTTTATTCTTATAAATACTTTGAACTTATATTTTTTGAAATTAAAAAAAATGGAGCCCGCGAAACCTAGAACTCAGGAGATTTGTGCTTCAGTGTTAAGTTTGCTAGACTCTATGTGTCGCTTAGGATGGAAAATAATGGCATTAATGGAGAAGGTTTTGGAGAAGGAGGAGGAGGAGAATGGGGTATCGGAGGTTTCAGAGAAGCAGCTGGATCGGCAGGGATCGGAGAGATCGGAAGAGAAGGAGGGGGGAAAAGAATTGCTGCCGAGAGGAGGAATGGCGGAGGAGAAAATGGCGATGGAATGCCCGATAAGACAGAGACAGTTGCACACTAACTTGCCTTGCAGAGTGGAGAAGGAAAAATGAAAGGAGAGACAATTGGGCACAAGAAAGGATCACCAGGGCTATCGGGATAAAAGGAAGCAGAAGCAACTGAAAGAGACTGTGAAAAAGGACAAGGAAAATATGGATGACATGGCTCATCACAAGAGAGAATAAAAGGCAAAGAAGCTGGGAGAAACAGTCTTCACGAGGTGGAAGTTAAGAAATGAAGGATAGTATTTGATATATTCAAGAACTAGCCTGGCATTTGATTTCTGGTAGATAATGTAAGAGACAGGACGGCTTTTTCTGGTATACTATTGCTATTAAGAGGATTGAAGAAAACTTACTTACTTACTTTATATGTAAAATACATATAAACAGTTTTTACTATATTAAATACAATATGAATATAAGGGAGAGACGTAAGAAATGTAAGGTTTGAAATTATACTTGTAAAAGAGAATGAATTAATATGCTTGTAAGTTCAAACAACTCTGTTCAGACACAAAAGATGTTTTTTTTTATTTTCGTAACTTTGAAAACAATAAAATTTTTATTTAAACAAAATTCTCTCAGGACTTGCCTCTAGAGTACCCCTTCCTCAATCTAGATTCTAAGATATGATTTGATGTACACCTCCATCATCATCATCATCATCATCATCATCATCATCATCATCATCAATCAATCAATCATCCTAAAGCATTTAGAGAGCATCAGGTTAGAAAAATCTATTTTAGAGATGTAGAAATTATTCCTTCCGAACTGGATGAAATAAGGATATACTGTATACTTATTGTATGTATGTATGTATGTATGTATGTATGTATGTATGTACGTATGTACGTATGTACGTATGTATAAATGTATAAAATATACAGTGTGTGTGTGTATAATATATATATTTTCTTTTTTCCTTCCTTCCTTCCACCCTCCCTCACCCCTTCCTCTTTCTCTCTCTCTTCTCTCTCTCCTCTTTTGCTTAGTAAAATTAATTTTCATTTGCCATACATAACATAACATTTCCTGACTTCTGAGCAATGTTTTTATATGATTTAAACAAGCCGGAACATATAGTGCACTATACAGAGACAAATGTAATATCCACATCATTTCTTTATGATATATTGCCACCATGGGTAAATAGCTCAGACAAGCAAGACCCTATCTGAATAAAAACATGTGATAAAAAGAAATAAATTTTGCATATCCACAAGGATAAAACAGTAAAAAGCAGTTTACTCATGGGAAGTTTGTAATTGAATTTGAAAAGTTGTAATATGGTTTGGTTATTTTAATTGCTGTTAGCAGAAGGCTGCTGTTTGAAAAGAGGGCTATAAGTGGAAAAATGAAATGATTAAATATTTCAATTTACTTGAAGTAATAAATACTAATATAGAGAATACTCCTTTAATATGCATTGACTGAATGGGGAACATTTCTTAACTAGGTTTCAATTTGTATGATTATTAATGGGTAGCCAACACTAAGGCATTTAAATACAACTAATATTTTCAATGTACTTTTGATAAACTATTGTAAGATACATGACAGACTTTGTTAGTGGCTCTGGTCAGAGAACTAAAAATTAGTGTCTATAATTTGAGAATAAAGTGAAGCTAATTCTGCCATTTATAATGCCTCTTTGGTGAGATTAAGTGCTTTTCCGCACTGCAGCTTTCAGCAGGTCTCATAAAACTCCTGGAAATAAACAGCTTATTTTTTAAAAGCTTTTTTTTTCATTTTAGCCATGATGATGACCTCCTCTTCAGCCTGGCTACCAGAAAAAGGAGTCTCTGAATCATGAGCTAGAGGACCTAGGAGAAACTTATCTTTTGAAGGAACAAACTTGTGCAAACTGCACTCTTTATATCAAATGCTATTTTGAAGACGACAGACTATCTACATTAGATTGGTGGTGTTAAATGTAAGGTTGATGGCTGAATATAGCCTACTTTTTTCTTCATATTGCCTTGCTATAAAACCTAGTATCAGTTTCATACTTTGGATATGATCAGCTGCAGAAAAAACAATTGTTACCATCCTGCCTTCCATTGAGGACCTGAATACTGCACGAGTCAAAAAGCGGGCTGTGAAAATATTTACAGACCCGTCACACCCTCACATTGTTTCAAGTTCTACCCTCAAAATGACCTTATAGAGCATTGCACACCAGAACAGGGGTATCAAACTCACGGGCCCATGGACTGAATGCACCATGTACTGGCCCGCCCCCCGCCTGATTCAGTGAAGAGTCACGTGACACCGATACGTCACGTGACACCGCCATGACTTGAGCTTGACATCCCTGAACTAGACAAAAGAACAGTTTTTTCCCACATGCCATCATTCTGCTAAACAACCAATTCCTACAACACTGTCAAACTATTATTAAGACTGTATTACTATTATTCTTCTCATCCTTCCTAATACCTATCTCCTTTTCTATTTATGACTATAACTTTGTAGCTAGTATCCTTACGATTTATATTTAGTTTCCTAGTATGATTTTTGTTGATTGCTTATTTATTACTCTATGACCATCACTAAGTGTTATACCTTATAATTCATGATGAATGTATTTATGATGCCTATGATCATGATTTATCACTTATATCTTTTATGTACACTGAGAGCTTATGCACCAAAGACAAATTCCTTGTGTGTCCAAACACACTTGGCCAATAAAGAATTCTATTATCTTTCTCTTTCTCTTTCTCTTATTTCTATTCCATAAGCAAATCAATAAAGTTTCCATGCTGCAAGTCATGTGCAACACATATAACAAACAGGCACCACTTCAATCACATGCCATCTTGATTTTTATTAACTAGCTGATTACCCAGCCTTGCTCGGGTTTTTTTTTTTTAAAGAAGTATATTTGTGCCACAGCATTTGCAGGCCTTCTGAAGCCCCTGGCACCCCCTCCCACAT
>JANHGC010004009.1:359989-372724 GCA_027560395.1 Boaedon fuliginosus | reverse complement strand
CCCCCCCCCCCCCCCCCCCCGCCTCAGAACCTTTTGGGCACCAGAGACCGGTGCTGGGGAGAGAGGTTTTTCTGCAGACTGGAGTGGGCATGGTTTCCCATGTTCACTTGTTTGCACAGCCCAGTTTCAGGCATGCTGTGGCCTGGTGCTCGTCCACGGACTGGGGGTTGGGAACCCCTGCATTAGAGGGCTCGATCGAATCTCAGGAATCATCAAACCCCTAAGTGTAATCAGAGAGAAGTTTTTTTTTAAATAAAATAAATAAATTATGGCAAACAGATCCTGTATCAGTGCTTGCATCGAACATTCAGTCTTCTGGAGTGGGTTTACAAATGGTGTGTATCTGTATGTCAACACGTATTTTGGGTCAACATGTTTTTCTTATTTGTAGTGTCAGTGCAGAAAAAAAAATGTTTCTTGATGTCACCAAAGTGATACCCCCATTTCAGTGAGGAATGGGACACCTGCTGATGATGTTGATCTATCTGCTAGCTGAGGCTGCTGGGAGTTGTGGTTTTACTGGCTATTGATTTCCTCAATGGAACCCTCATCTCTGCTTTAAGTGAATCTAATATAGAAAAATGCATAGGTTTGTAATTTGGATTTTCATTCCTATAAAATATAGCCTGAAATGTTGAAGTTACAATAAAGAGAAATGGTAGCTGAATTCTAGAAGTATCAGCTTTACTAAACCCCGCTCCCTAGGTAAAAACTTCAAATTTAGGGTTTAAGATTATATAGACAGCTCATAGTGTGACTGTCTGTTTAGAAGTTAATATTAGGATAGGAAGCTCAGTAGTCACAGCACTGATCAGGAAAAGGTTCCCATTGGCAATTTGAAAAGATAGACAAATCAAGCAGATAATCAAAAGCACGACTGAATATAATGTAGACTGGGCTCAGTGTTTTCTTAGAAATCCTGGGATTTCTTGGAAGCCAGGACGAATTAATTCAGTGAAAACAGCAGATGACGATGCTTCTTTCAGACTCAAAAACATCCTCTACTCTACAGTGAGCAATTCCAGGAGAATTACAACAAATATTTAAAGTTGCATTTTCAGCGTAGGCAGGATGCTTAAATTTGGCCAGTGCTCCATGTGCACTGAATCTGAAAAAAACCCACTGAGCTGGATAATTGCTTTTTGTGCCTTTTATTTTGTATCTGTCTTTTATTTTCTTTCCCCGTGAAAGCTTTTTAAACATGGAAGCATCTTGTCTTTAATTCACAAGGAGGTCTTCCAAACAATAGTATATTCCTGGTAGTGCATTGAAGTAGCTTCCTTCCCCATTAAATCCCACCATATTGAAACAGGAGGCTTCCATTTGCAAATAATTTTGTATATCCCCACGTGACAGCGCTGTATCATAGTCAAGGAGATGCAATTTTAAGAGCATGAAATGTTGCTTCCGAAACAACAACTGATTGCTGTTTTGCACTTGGAGGATGGGCCTTTGCTTCTTCTGTAAGAATATTTTCCATTTATCTCACTTCCTGGTTTCCTACTGTGGCCATGTGCTGGCAGAACCCAAGTGCAGAATTGCTGGTACATCATTAGGAATTTGGAAGGCAATTGAAGTTTGCCACATTGTTTTATATCCTTTTAACAACTCACTTCCCTTGGCATAATTCCCTTCAGATTGCTCCTGGGATTTTATTACAAAATAAGACCAGCTGTTCACCAATACATGCACAAAAACACATGGAGCATAGACAAGAAAGAACATTAACAGTTTTGTTTTTGGTTTGCAAATAGCTGGAAGGGATTTTTTTTTTTAAATCACTCAGTTATTGGCCAGCTTGAAAAGAAAGAAAGTATTGATTGGCAGGCAGTTTTCTGCCTTAAATTATTGGCTAGAAAGGGCAAGAAGCATCTCTTCTGCCTGAGAGTTGCCTGGCCCTGAAAATCACAGTAATGATCTTTAATTGGTCTTTAATCTTTCTTGCTGGGCGGGAGGTAAGCAATCCTAATCCATATAGTTACATTTTACATCATGGTTGAGGAGAACTACAGGAGTGTGTAGAGCAGGGGTGTCAAACTCACGTCATGGAGGTGTCATGTGACGTATTGGGACATCCCCCTCCTTCGCTAAACCGGGTATGGGCGTGGCCAGCACGTGACGCATCCGGTCCGTGGGCCGGGAGTTTGACAGCCCTGGTGTAGAGGTACTGCAAGTGGACCGTCATCTCTGAACTGCTGCTGCTGCTGTATTTTCTTTGGCTCAAAAGGGCCCCACCTACGCTACCATGAAAATTGGTATTCTGCGATGGAGAATAACTAATACCTTTTCAACTAGTTATTTGAACCAATAAAGGAGAAGATTTGTAGCTCGGGGTTGAAATGAGGGGGTGCTTGGTGCTCTCTGAGCTTGCTTGTTTTCTTGCAGATGTTTCATTACCCAAACTAGATAACATCATCAGTCTTTAATCTCTCAGTTTATTTATTTATTTATTTTGATTTATACCCCGCCTCATTTCCCCGGTCAAAGTTATTTGAACCTTCACCCAGTTTTTGCTCTTCCAGCTTCCTGCTCCTCTCTGTTAGCTCTTGCCAGCATTAGAGCCCTTGGACTCTCCTGGAAGTGGGGAGGGGGGTTCCTCTCTTGGGATAGCCTATCTAGGGTTATTCTAATCTGAATATTACAAGTAGCCCTTGACTTATAAAACCATAATTGAGCTTGCACATTTTAGTCATAAATGAAGATGGTTGTAAAGCAGCTTGCCACATAACTGGACCCGATTTTTTTTTTGTGGCAGTTGTTAAGCAACCACTGTGGACATAAAACTACTGCTGTAGTCATTAAGTGAACTCATTGTTTGCTATGGGACGGTTTTTTGCCAAAAACTGGAAGTAAAAACCAATTTTCGTAAGAATGTAAATCACAGTCATATGTCCACAAGACGCTGCAAATGGGCATAAATGTAAGTCAGTTACCAAGTGACTGCAGGGGAGGGAGGCGCCCATCAGAACTCTGAACCAAGTCATCATAAGTATCTTTTGGGAGGGGGGGGGGTTTCTGTCGTAACTTTGAGCAGACACTAGGTTACCAGTCGTAAGTCAAGGACTACCTGTTCAGTGCTGAGCAATCCTGCCTTCCAAATGCCTTCCTAATTCCATCAACAGCCATTTTCATCTTTTTGTAAGAAAAACATGATGGAAAAAAGAAACAAGAACTGTTGTACATTTTTTTCCAGGACATACATGAAGTCATGTATGGCACATTTCCCCACCAATGGTGGCACATTTGGCACATGGTGGCACATTTCCCCACCAATTAAACCAGCTTTTTAACCTTTGCTCCATTCCCACGCCCCTGAAGGGTTTGGGCTTTATTCCATCCTTCTCATATCTGTTGCTGAGCATTCCCCTCGCTATTTCAAACGCATCATATGCGCATGTGCCTGCATATTCCTCGCAGTGCTTCTCCATGCAAACCCTAGCACATCTGCAGACAGCCCGTCCCCTGGAATGCGGTGCTTGCCCTGCATTAGCCTAGCAGATGCCAAGCGTGCCTTGTCCCTTGCCTTCCTTAGTCCAATAGATGGCGCCATTTGCACAAGGCTGCTTTTGTCAGGCCAAAAAAATAAAAAAAGTAAAAATAAAATGGGGGTAGAGATTTCCATTAATGAAAGGAAAACCTTAACCCTTCCAGGGGCTAGGGCACAACCCAGCAGAAATGCCATCCGTTTTCATAGGGCGGAGATGACTCGGTGCAGACATTAGACAAGAGCCTGTATTTTAAAGAATTGTCTTGAAAGGGTGCAGGTATGCTCAAGGCTTCTCATACTGCGTATGCCGTCCTTTGGCATAGCTGCATGTTCTTTGGCATCAGAGCCCTGTGGTGCAGCTAGATAATTCTAGACCATGGACGTAATAGTTTTAAGGGTAGGGGGCATTTTAACAATGATATCTTACCCTTTAAGGGGTAATATATATATTTCAGAATTTGGAAGTGAGATTACAATATTTGGGGGTCTTTCATTTGAGTTGGGTCCTGGATTTTTAACCCCAAAGCCCTCCCCTAATGACACTTCTAGGACATGTTATCATGATCCCTTCCATTCCTGAAGCTTTGGAAGTCTCTGGATGAAAGGACCTTTAAGAACTGAATCCATACCTGAAGAGACTTTGCCAGTGGAAGATTACAGCCCATCTAGAAAATGAAATGTCACTAGCAATTTTAGCATTCACCCAGTAAAACGTTTAAAATAGCACAAGAATCCTCTATTAGAGAGCAGCCCTCTGCAGCATGCCCCATGCGCCAGCAGTAATGGCCTCAAGAGTTTTTGAGGCTCAGGTGAGATTATCACCGGAGGCCCTGATGGAAGATTGGGTTTTATAACTTTACAAGTAACCTTACCTATGCTGATGTGTCGTTTTATTTTAAGATTTCTCAACCCGTGACAGAGCTGTGAAATTACAGTCATCACAATTCATAAGCAAAAGCAAACAACGCAACATTAAATCCTGTTCTTTATCATACGATGAAGACTTTATCCTATTTTCATGGAACTTCATCTGGATACTGTAAGAGAATACAAACAGATCGCTTAATGATATGGGTATAATTAATTGAAATGAAATTTAGCTTGCCCTAGGTTTCCTTTTTGATTTTCCGAAATTAGGCAAAAATTACCTCACACATCCCGCAAGCCGTGGACAATTGCCTGATTTGCCCCGTCTCAAAGTTACCACCCAGCTAAGTGGCAGCACTTTAGTTACATTTTAAGAAATTAAATGAGATGGAAGACAGCAATCGGATAAGAGAATTTCAGGAAATTGGAGGGTTGTGGCTTAGAATGGAAAGTTAAAAAAAAAAAAAAAAGAACTGGCCTTGAAAGAAGACAGTGACAAAAATCAAACTTTGTTCAAGTACTTTTTTTTAAATTACCTATTCACCTCAACCTGCCTGCCTTCCAATTGTATCGGATCCTATCATAACCAACAACATGGTCTTTGAACAAATTGTGGGGCTTTGGGAGGAGGAAAATTTGACCCAAAAGCTACAAGTTTGAGGAAAAACTGGTTAGTAGAGCCTTTTGTGGGAAAAGCACCATTACCAAAGATCATTGTGAGGGGTCCTTGGTGTTTCCTTAACTTTTGTTTTCTTGCAGACATTTCGTTACCTGAACTAGGTAACATCATCAATGCTAGCATTAATCACTAGCAGTGGTGACGTTACCTAATTTGGGTAATGAAAGATCTGCAAGAAAACAACCTTGCTCAGAGAACATCAAGGACCTCTCATTTCAACCTTGAGCTACAAATATTCTGCTTTGTTGGCACCGAAGAACATTGCTGTGGATCAGATAGAACTGTGCTAACTCTTCAAGATAGCATTTTGAGGAGAACAGCTGCCAAATATTGTGGCCCAAAACTGGCTGGTCATTTGATGAAGAAAGGAAAGGATGTGTTATGTAATGCCAAGCTAAGTAAACGTAGTCCTCCAGTTGCTATCTGGTTGTTGATTAAAGTCAATTGCCAGAATCAGATTAGTGTGACAATTATGTGGGCACAACTCACATCATCACGGCGGTGTCACGTATTGGGACTTTCTCCCCCTTTGCTAAACTGGTCGTGGGCGTGACCAGCGCATGATGCATCCAGCCTGGGGGGGGGGGCGGGAGTTTGACAGCCCTGGCCTATAGTAATCCTTCCCAGATTTCTAGGAGTTAGGAAACCCAGTATTTTTACTTCAGTTTTAACCGCACTATAACACGTTTACTCTTAGAATGCGCAAGTATGAAAACTGCCCACATTCAATGGAGTCCCCCCCCCCCACGCCCCGCTCCCTGTGTTTCTAATGAATTCTTGCATGGTGCATGTTTTCCGATTGGAAGAATGGCAACGCTCACATGCTGAGAAGCAACAGAACATTTTCTCAAATAGGGGTTATTCTCCTGTGCATCTGCTTGGAGAGTGATTGAATAATCCAAACCATTTCAGTGTTGACTGAGATCCATTCTGTCTCTTAATGGGCAAAAGCAAGTCAAGATTTGCCTAGTTCACACAAACATCTTTCTCAACCTGCCACTATCCTACTAAAATGGACTTTACTCCCCATAGTCAGCATGGCTACAGGTGATTCCATGATACCCCACCACATCAGTAGGGCACTGACTTGAAGAAGGGTGGCATCATAATGGCACTTAATGTAGCCCTGCAAACAACCCATTTCAGTCATTTTTTTTCTCTCACAAAGGTTATCAAGAATGATAACCTTATGGAGTCTTTCTCAGCTGGAGGGTAGAACAGTGTTCTCTGACATGTTGCTGGGTTCAGATTCCCATCAAAACTGCTGGCATGGAAAATGGCCACAGGTTACATCATGTCTTCCGTAAGGCCATAAAGACCTGGCTTTGCACGCAGGCCTGGTCCTGATCCCCTGTGTTCCCCCCCCTTGGAGATGTTAGGTTGTGTGTTTGGGATGAGTGAGTGTGTTTTTGATGTTCTCTGTATAGGACTGTTTTACCATGTTTGTTAGCCGCCTCGAGTTCCCCTTTTAGGGTGAAGAGAGGCGGGGTATAAATACAATAAATAAAATAAAATAAATAAAATAGTTTATTCTCTCAGCCTTGCTGGATACACGTTTTTGGAGACGGCTTTAATCTGATTGTGGCCAGATGGCATGAATGGGGTAGGCCTTCTTGTTAATCTGGATTCCTTCACCCCATCACTGCATTTACACAGCCCCTTAAAGCACTTGTCATGCATTAGCTTCAAATCCTTACAACAACTCTGTGAGGGTGGTCAGCATTGGATTAGTTCCTTATATTGCAAAGAGAGCAGCTTAAATCCTCTAGGCAGGTCCAACGCCTGACCCATATATCAGTCAGTGGTCCAGGCTTTCCCTGCAGAACTGGATTGGCGTCAGCTGCTTTCAGGATGCTGTATTGATCTGTGGAAGCAGTTCATTTATAACCATTGGGTAGTTGAACTTTCACCCTGTCGTTTCCTCCTGATGTTTCTGGGAATTGCTGGAGAGAACAAGAGATGTGGGATTTTATTTAAAAGGATTGGTGGGGGGAGCAGTGATTGACAGCAAGAGAGCTTTGCTGGTGGTTTAACACACACTTGGCTCTGTATTGCGGGTAACCAGTCAAGGTAGAGGGTGGCATTAGAGAGATGAAAATGGATGAGATGATAGTTTAGTTACACTTTACATGTCTTTGGCCAGTTCCTGGACTTTAGCTACATATATACTTAGTTCATATCAGATGATTGCTTTCATTTATGCAGTTCAATTCAATTGGAAACTTAACATTAGCAAGTTTTCCACACTGTGCTAAGCCACGATTTGTTAGAAAAGCCACACAATCATATTAATTCAAAGCCGGCAGGCTATTTTATAGTGCTTATGGTACTAAAGAATAGTAACTCTAAGATGAAGAATGCTATGGAGGAAATTTAAAGAAACGCAGGCAGGCATCTCTCTAGAATGACAGACTCCTAATTTTGATGGGCATGTATTTCTTTGAGGGAGAAATGGAAAATCCGCTCCCTGTCTCCTCCTGGACAGAAAAACAAAGCCTGAGCTTTGCAGGAGGGGTCAGCTTTCTCCTTTCCAGCATCCAAACACCAGAGCAAATAGAAAGGGCGGTTTAAGCACTACACTGGATTCAATTACTAAAGCTAGAATAAAGAAGTACAATAGAATAGAAGAGCTGAACATATTTTGTTCCAAAACCAGATGATTATTTTTCAAGTGAGTAAATCAGACTATTGGTCCTATGTGATTAATATTCTACTCCTCCCGAAGTTGATGTCCTGCAGATGAATTGGACCCATGATACAAAACGGATTGGCCTTGCTGGCTGTGAACTATGGGAACTGAAGCCCAAGGTCTATGGGAAAATAGATAAAGGCGGGCTGGGCAGCATCCCGAGGTCTCAAGCAGAGACCTTTCCCAACACTGCTGTCCCTGAATAAGCATTATTAATCCAAGACAGCAAGGCTCAAGGGGCAGCCTAACAGGCAAAGCATCTGTTGAACCATTGGGAGCCCAGCAGATGAGCTTCTACTCATCAGAGCTGTCATTACCTTGGGCTGTCCCAGACTAGGAGAAGCTGCTCTCGAGAGGCCAAGAGGGTATCTGCCCTTTCAAAATATTTGTGTCTCAGAGTGAATGGCAGCTCTGATCCTTTAAACACCCACTTGTGGCAGGCAACCCACACACAATAGGCTGTGGGTGGGGAGAGCCGGAGTCTGTTACAACACAGAACCGATAAGGCCCGACTGTTGACAGAAACAGGAGGGAGAACCAGTCGCTTCTGGTCATTATCAGGTGGTGTGGGGAATTTCTCAGGAATGCAAGGGAGACGAAGGTGGTATGCATGGATCAACATGTACCCATTCTCTGGAGTTTCTCTGGGAAGAGGATGTTTGGAGAACTGACTGCATAGTCCTCACTCAGAGTAGGAAGTATGTCCCTGAACAAATCTATTGACATTACCTTCATAGGAATATTGTTGCTTTATTAATCATTTTTTCCTCCAGTTGGATTTTGTAACCATTTCTGATAAGTTTGCATAAAATGTAACCAACATTTATGTAGAATCATTAACTACATAAAATATAAATAATTTTGGGGTTGGATTTTTTCCCCGAAGGATTTAACCACTGGATCCTCTAATCCCACTTTGCAACCAAGAAGTAATGCCACATCACAAATGAGTTCATAGACAGCAAAATTAATACAATTATAAACCATATATCATGCTACGTTATTGTTTGTTTAATCTTGATTTCTAATCCACTTTTCTTTCAGGGGTTTGAGGGAGAGTACATATCTTCTTTTCTATTTAGCTTTAGTCCTATTTGATCAATCCTACATATCTTCAGTCCTATTTGATCATGCCTTGTTTAGCAATGGTTTACTGAATAAACCACATTTGTGTAGTCACACATGCTAAGTAATAAACCGTAGTTTACAAACTACAGTGGCTGGGTTTTCATGAAACCAAATAAGACAGTATGTTTATTGCAATGTGTGATGTTAAAGCCAGTGTTGGAAGGATCAATTTGGTCCAGGAATGCAAACATTTAATATTTCCCCATTTCTTGGCTCAATATGCATGGCTGATTGGCTCATTTCCTTTCTTAAAAAAAAAAGCTGATCTTTGCCACATATTTTGTACTCAATCAACATTTCCTCTACAATTTAAGTTGCAGAAGGATGAAGCGATATCAGAATACTGAATAAACTGTACAGAATTTAGATTATTTCCCTGGTTACTGCAGAGATTCCCAACTTTTTCCTTTACATGGACCACTGTATCTGTCTTTACTGAAAGTATTTGAGAACCATAAGGCCAGGGTTGAAAATATAGGGTTGCTGGACATCCTGTCACATGCATTTCTTTCCATACCATCTTTAGTAGTCAAAATCAAGATTAATTTATTTTGATTGCAAAAATTTTGTAAGAGTGCTAAATCTCATTAATTTTCCTAGCCCCAACTTCTGTGAGTCTGGATGAGAAGGTCAAAATTAGTGCAATTTAGCGATTTGCCATATTTTTGATACATTTAAAATAGTTATGTTAGCATGTGAACATAATAATTTTCCAGGGGCCTGGTTGAGACACAGTGAGTTAGTTCATCT
This sequence comes from Boaedon fuliginosus, assembly GCA_027560395.1. NCBI lineage: Eukaryota > Metazoa > Chordata > Lepidosauria > Squamata > Lamprophiidae > Boaedon > Boaedon fuliginosus. The sequence continues at coordinate 363,124 of JANHGC010004009.1, read as the reverse complement.
GGTCTGGATTTGAATATTAAACTACGTCAGGTCAGAATAGTATTTGGAAGGGAGAACACCAGAATTGTAGGTTCAACTGAGAAGTTGAAAAAAAAAGGGCAAAGGCAAACCATTTCCATACTGATGCCCACAAAAGTGTGTAGAGATAACCAGAATGTCACTACTATAGAAAATGGACTTGGTAATTTATGGACTATAAAAATACTCTGATAAAAATTGTCGCCTCGAGTTCCCCCTGACTGGGGAAGAGAGGCGGGATATAAATCCAAATAAATAAATAAATAAATAAATAAATAAATAAATAAATAAATAAATAAATAAATAAATTTTCGGAAAAATTGAGAAAATAGCAAATTTTGTCCTTTCCATTAACTTATCTCTCTTCTTCCTTTCCATATAAGAGAAGCTTTTAATTCATAAGAATAAATTTCTAAAAGCTATTCCAGAGTGACTATATACAATGGTCTTCCTGGAAGGAACAGGATGAAAAAAGGAGTCTTGGCTGCAACACAAGAGCTTGGCTCACAACATTTTTACAGTAAAACAGAAGAAACATATTCCTGAAAGGGATTTTTAACATATAACGTAATAGGGACAATTTTCTCAGGAAAAAAAATAATAGGTCTCTGTTTTACCATTTATCCTTCCTAAACTGGGAAGACTCAACCTGCCAGTACTGAAAAAGGAGGAAGGAAAATATTTATTTTGGGAAAAATATTCGAAAGCATTTAAATTTTCTTCAAATAACATTTTAATACATACTTTATTTTTCTAACAGTATGTTTTCTTACATATAATAATTCATGTTATAATAATATGGAAATGTAGTTTATAATACCTTCTTCACATTTTTAGTTACACATTAAATATGTCTATTATGCTAATAGTTCATTATACTTAGCGGAGTAGTATTCTAATTTAATTACTTATTTTATTTGTATTTATGGAATGTCACCTGTCATTCAATCCACACACTAACAACAGCAAAACAATAACACTACCAAAGGTCTCATATGATGACTATAAATATTGATGTGTGACTTGAATGTGCTCATCATCTAAACACCATCTTTTGATAAGCTGTGAATACATATTTATTTGGATAATATTTTATGAAAATTCCATAATGGAAGTTTTGTAATAGTAATCATCCTTCCTCAGAGAAATCTTAATCTATTTAGGATCTATTTCAGTAATCTATTTCATTACTGATACTTTGGTACATTCCACCCTGCTATGATAGTTTTTATTTCTGTAATATTTAGAATATCTCATAATATCTGTTATGTTAACCTCTCCTACTTTTTATTGGGTCACTACTTTTAATTGATTATTTTATTAATTTCCTTTTAAGATTCATATAGGTTGGGATTTGAGGTTTTATTGTACTTTATTATTAATTACAGGGTGACTCATAAATCTTAGAAGTTGATGAGATTAAGTCACAATTAACTTAGCTGAATAAAAGCCAAGGTGAATGGCTCTTCTCAGTACAGTATTTGATTATTTCCAGTAAATAAGTCGGCTTTTCAGAATTAGCTAGGGAAAAAAAACTATGATAAGAGAAATAATTATATATATGCAGCAAAATGCTTACTTGTACAACTGTGTTTCTCAACATAGCCCAACCTGTGAATCTAATGATAGACAGCCTATTGAAGAGTACTCTTAGTTTTAAAACCTGGTCTTTCAGGAGCAATGTGAAGCTAACCAAATAAGTTCCATATCAGTCATTGAGCTGGACTATGTATTTAATAACTGTATCTCTGTCTTGTCTGGATTTAATTCTAGCATGTTCTCTTTCATTTCGTTAATTACCATAAATAAGGAATATTTATTTATTTAATCAATTTATAATTCTAAATCAATATAATTATTGCAAAAATACAACATGATGCACAACTTTATTAATACATTATAATAACAATAAAGATAAAATTCTACATAAGAAAAAAATGTGCTTAACCTTCATGCATTTGCTGATTGTAATCGAGTCAAATTCAAAGTCAGTATTTAAATCACTCCTTTGCAGAACTTGAAAGAGAGGCACCTTATTCAAGGATCCTAATTTTTTATCTGAAATTGGATGCTGAGAAGCAATTGATCTAGCTATCATTATTACACAGACAGCATCCTACTCCACAGTTATGGATAATGAAGTGTTTTTAAGTAGATACCAAGAATGAGATAGAAGATGTAGAAGCTTGTAGACAAAAAGCAATGTAGCTATTGAACAGCAGTTGTCTAACAGCACCTTCTAGAAAGGCTTAGAAACATTATGAAGGATAGTACCTCGAAACCTACTTCCATCTGGAGTTTCAAAATGTCATAATTATCAAAACTAATAGTAGAAGATTCAGAACTACTAGAAGATCCAAGATTGATCCTTCTAGCTTCTGGTGTAAATCACCAGTATGACAAAGGCAATTTCAGTCCTAATATTGCTGCCAGAAACATGTTGAAATGGGCCAGAAAATAGAGAGAGGGAGGGAGAGAGAGAGAGAGTGTGTGTATTTGAGACTAGTCTATAATATTATATGCTTAGTCATTAATATTGCAAGGTCAAGGAGTTTTATTTTGTTGAAGTCCACAAAAAGACATCAATCCCTTCTCTGTCCATTTTGTTTAATATATCTTAATACTCTTGAGATTTCTCAGTTGAAAGCATCCCAAATAAGAGGACAATTTAGTGCCAATTTTACATCAGATTGCCCCAGTATTGGAATCCAAGTCAAAACAAATCCAATTTATTTTGTCTGTAAAAAATATAAAATGAATGACAAATTAGTGATTTTCCAATTTCCAGCATTTGATAGCACATAGTGCAGAAAATTAATAATTGCTTGATCTACTGAATGACATTAATGTAAGCACTCTTTGCTGTCACTGATACCATCTAAACATATGTCACTGTTACTGATACCACCCAAGATGGTTTCACAGATACCGTATATACTCGAGTATAAGCCGACCCAAATATAAGCCAAGGTACCTAATTTTACCTACAAAAACAGGAAAAACTTGTTGACTCGTGTACAAGCCGAGGGTGAGATTCCAGAAATTTCAAATCATCCTGTTTCACCTATAGAACATTTATAAAATTGATAGGAAATACAGATTTTTATTTTGTTTCTT
>JANHGC010004009.1:194749-208680 GCA_027560395.1 Boaedon fuliginosus | reverse complement strand
CCCCCTCTCCCCTCCCCTCAATATTCACTCTATAAGATGCACAGACATTTCCACCCACTTTTTTTGGGGGGGGGGGATGCGTCTTATAGTGCAAAAAAAATATGGTATATTCATACACATTAACTAGCTTTATGGAATTAATATATTTTTCTATTCAAAAAAGAAATTCACGAATTTATGGTTTTCATCCAAGGATGTATTTTTTAAAAATTGCCTCTAAAACCAGTGGCATGAAAGGGGTTGCTTCAAAGGTATTATGCATCAGAAGGATTGCTAACATGCCCTATGAGATCCTTCCACACAGTTTTAGACTTTCCCTCCCTCGCAGTGCAATCATTCTGATTTCTGGCCAGGGTTAAGAGTTGGTCGATAATAAGATAAAAATTAATATTGTGTAAACTGCCTCCCAGAACCAATTACAACTAATCTAACCATTTGAGATTTAAAAAAAAAAATTAAATCCTCATGACTATGCTTCAGATTGCTAACCAACCTCATAGTTTTCTACTTCACCATCTTCTACATCCAGCTCGAAACTGAATGCTGGCCCAACGGCAGGTGGCACCGGAAGCATTGATCTATGACAGAGGGATGGGCTTGTTATTATTCCAAAAATAAAATATGTTTTTTAATCCATATTTTTCAAACTCTTCTCAGAATATTTGTTAACATTACAGTAAAACAAATACAAAAAACACAATGCACTAAAGTAAAGGATTAAAAGCTTAGAATAAAAGCTTACTCCACTGAAAAAATTCTTACCCACTACAACCATTTCTACACTCAACAATAGTGGGTGTGTAAAACTCCTTACTTCCTCAATTAATACAGGGAGTAGAAGGAAAATATTGTTCAAAGCCAAAAACTGCTCTAAAACATATACAGGTAACCCTCAACTTATAACCACAAATTAGCCCAAAATTTCTCTTAAGTGAGACAATTTTTTACTGAGTTGTGTCCCATTTTACAAGCTCTTCTGCCACAGTTGTTAAGTTAATCATTTCAGCTGTTAAGTTAGTAACATGGTCGTTAAGTGAATCTGGCTTCCCCACTGACTTTGAAAATATCTGGATGAAGAGTTTAAAATTTACATTAAATAATAATCTAAAATAAAATTTCTATAAGATGATGTATTGTTGGTATTTAACACCAGATAAATTATCTAAGATGTATAAACGTATGTCAAATGAATTTTGGAAGTCTAAAAGTAAAGAAGAGACTTTTTAATCATCTATGTTGGACATGTGATAAAGCAAAAAAAAATTGGAATATGATTCATATTTTAATACAGAAAATTTTGAAAATGGAGATAAGGATGAAACCAGAATTTTTCCTTTTGGGTCTATTGGAAAAAGACATGAGGAAAAAATTTGGAACTTTGTTTCTATATATGTTGACAGCAGCAAGGCTATTGTACGCACAAAAATGGAAGGGCCCTTTGATTCCTGCCATGGATGAATGCTTGCAGAGGTTGGTGGAGTTGGCTGAAATGGCAACATTGACTGTTTTGATGAAAGAAAAGAGCATAAGTACTTTTATTTCCACATGGAGACAGTTTCTGAACTTTGTGCTTGAAGTGGAAAAGAATGAAACTCTGACTTTGGGTTTTACCAGTTAGTTTGATAGATCTTTATAGAAATGGCTTGTTCATATTATTGTGATTTGATGTTATTTTACTGCAATAGAGAGAATCAGAAGCCAATGTTCCTTTTCTTTTTTTCTTATCCTCCCTCACTTCTCTTCCCCCTCTTCCTCCCCACCATTTTCTTATTTACTTTCCTATTTTATATCTTATTTTATTGTATAACCCAATAAAAATGTTAAACTATGAGAAATACTAGATGAATGAGATTACCTAAATGTGCTGTACTAATTTTTAATTTTACATACATCACAACCGTGTGCAAACGTATAATTGGAAAATGCATCTCAAATATTATAACACTATTTACTTTTTAAAACAAATAGGATTTCTTTCTTTTTAGTCTATGTAACTTTTCATTTTAAGAACTATTAAGGTTCACCACTGCTAATTATTAAAAATTTCAGGTTTAGTATTTCTTTTTTTTTTAGACTTTATTAACACATTAAAAATATATGCAAGTTTAAGGTTTAGTATTTCTTTAAGAAGAAGTAGTGGCCACATTAGAGCTTATATAAAGATAGTGGATATACTTCCTTATTCAATAATGGGCCACCATGGGAAATTTTTTCCTCCAATAAACCATACTGGTAAACTGTCAAGAGAGCATCTTTCTATAAGAGTCTTATCAATATCTTCACATTGCAGTTTCTTATACACTTCTATAATATTATTTTGTACCTCAGTAGAATCAAAACCTAGCATTGCCTCAATATGAACATTCTTTTCCTTATAAATGCATGAGATTGTTGAGATTCTCGGTCATCCAGGTCATGGTTCTCCCAAAGGGCTTTTTCATATGGAGGTTATCTGCAAGGAATATGAAAAGCACCTTTGGGATAACCATGACCTGGAGGATGGAGAATCTCTACAGATTTTTACCTATACAATTTGGGATGAACACCCAATGTTCATGGTGTGGGAGTAGGAATGGATTTCGGGGGGTGGGGGTGGAATTGCAGACTACAGGAACCAGGAGTACCACTCAGGTGACCATGAGGACACAGATAAACTTCCAAGTGCTTCAACAACCCTCTAAAAGAATGCAGCTGTCTGCAAGAAATATAAATCTTTCCATTCCCAACTATCCTGTCAGAGCTGAAGAAGCTTCTTGGATGAGAAGTGAAACATTTTCAAAGAAAAACAAGAAAGTCCTGTTGTGTTGCCTCCTGAAAAAGCACCTTTGGAACTTATAAATGCATGGGATGAATTGCCCTACATCTGCAGTGCAACAAACACTATTTTGAACAGCCACATATTTCAGCTGAGCATTGAAGAATCTCTTGGATTCCATGAGGATCTATTCTAACAGACGTTCAAACATTTACAGAATTAGTTGTTAAGTGATACAAATTTGCTCCAAATATTTATAACAAAATACAATTCTCGTTACACTTTAGGAATAATGGAAGAAAATAACAGTCTGGGAATTGCTTCTTATATGATAAGAAGAAAGAATGGAAGGGAGGAGAGAGAGGCGGGGTACAAATCCAATAAATAAATAAATAAATAAAATTGAATTCTGAAAAACCTTGGTAATGTATTTTAAAGAAATGCTAACTGACAAATAAATAAATAAATTACTTGATCAACTTTTTCAAATAAGGAATATGAGGAAGGCTATAATTGGAATAGATATGTAAATTGATTGGGGAGGTAAAATTTATTGGAAAATAAAGAATGAGACAACAGAAATGATACAACACTGGAAATGAGATGTAAAAGGTTATTAATGTGCTTAGCAGTGGTGGGTTTCAACTGGTTCGGCCCAGTTTGGCTGAACTGATTGTTAAAATAATTATCAGTTCGGCAAATAGGTTGTTAAAATAATTACCAGTTCAGTGAACCAGTTGTTAAAATTAAACTACCAGTTCAGCCAAACCGGTAGCTAATTAAATCAGCTGTTTTGGGGGCCTAAATTGATGCACTCGCATCATCTCAGGCCCAAAAAACAGCTGATTTAAGCACTTTAGGGCCAAAGGTTTAGCAACCGGTTCGGCCTAACTGGTAGCTAAATCAGCTGTTTTTCAGCCCTAAATTGCTCCGGGTGAGGCACACACTGCGCGCACATCACCTCAGACCCCAAAAACAGCTGATTTAGGCACTTTAGGGCAGAAAATATAGCAACCGGTTCGGCTGAACTGGTAGCTAAATAAACTGATTATTGGACCTAAGTTGATGTGGGTGAGGCACATGCTGCACGCGCAACACCTCAAGCCCCAAAATCAGCTGATTTAGCTACCAGTTTGGCTGAACTGGTTGCTAAATTTTCAGGCCTAAAATGGCAAAATCAGCTGGTTTTTGGCCCTGAGGTGGTGCGCACGCAGCATGTGCTAAACGCCCATCAATTTAAGCCCCAAAATTAGCTGATTTAGCTACTGGTTCAGGTGAACCAGTTGTTAAATTTTAGGACCTAAAATAGCAAAATCAGCTGTTTTTCGGGGCTGAGGTGATGCGCTTGCAGCGCACGCTGCATGCCCATCAATTCAATCCTGAAAATCAGCTGATTTAGCTACCAGTTCAGCCGAACCGGTAGCTAAATTTTCGGGTAGAAGGTGATGCGCATGCATCACGTATTTGGCGCACACAAAATGCCTGCACCAAGCGAACCGGTTGTTAGACCGGTAGGAACCCACCCCTGATTGATTGTGTATGTGCCATCAACTCAGTGTTGATTCTTATCAGCAACATAGATAGATTTTCTCCATGACAACCTGCCCCTAACCTTTTTCTTCAGGCCTTCCAACAATGCGCACATTCCTGATGAGGTTGATTGTCCTTGCCTTTTCCAACATTAGAACATTCTCCAAATAGTGAGGTCTTCCTATAATGTGTACAGGTGTGATAATTTGAATCTGGATATTTTTGCCTTGACTGAGAACTCTGGATTAATTTGTTTGAAGATCCCTTGGTGTTTCCTCCTCGCCTTGGTTGCCCATGTACGCTCAAGAGTTTTCTTCAACATCAACGTTCAGAAGTGTCAATTCTCTTTCTTTCCAGCTTCTTCTTTTCCTTCCACAGAATGTCACAGGGAATACCATGGCTTGCACTTATTCTGATCTTTCTGGTATAAATGCATCACAGCATCTGAATATATTTTCTAAGACCTTCATTGCTGCTCTACTCAGGACTTGTCCAGGTGTTGGCAACGTGTGGCTCCAGAGCCACATGCGGCTCTTTAGGCCCTCTCCTGCAGCTCCCTGTCAGATAATCACACCACTGGCTGGCCCTGCCCCTCACCCTCTCCTTCCAGTCACTCTTCATCTGAGAAGGTAAGGGTGACACCAGCAGATGGAGACTTGCTTCATATTCCAGAGCGGGAACCAAGCGCCCCTCTACTTGCCTCTTCTTCCAGTCCTTGTTGGTGCTGCGCGCACCTCAGACGCTTGGGGAGACATGTGCCTTTTCTCCAGCCTGAGACACTGGCTTGGCCCAGCTGCAGCTGACGCCGCTGCTCTCGCCACCTCCATGGGCTGCTCACTGTTCTTGCAGCACGTTGCACATCAAACTTAAATTTAGCATGCTTCAGAATGGGGGAGACAGTGTCCCCTTCTCGTCCTGGAGCCTATTACAACACAGAGCATTGGCTGCAGCTGGGCCAGGCCAGTGTCTTAGGGCAGAGAGAAAGTGGTGCACCTCCCTGAGTGGTTGAGGTGTGCATAGCACCAACAAGGGCCAGAAGATGAGGCAAGTACAGGGCTTGGCTCCTGCTCTGAATAGGGAGCGAATCTCCATCCTCTGCTATCACCCTTACCTTCTCAGGCCAGGGGAGGAGACTGGGTGAGGGGCGGGGCCAGCTAATGGTGGGTTCAGACGACAGCAGGGAGATGAAAGAGCTTCATTTAGTTTGGAACATGAAATGACTCTTGATTTAAATCTTATGGCAAAAAGCACCCAAAGAAGAAGAAAGAACGACATCAGCAAACAAACAAACAAACCCAACCCTCACCTGTTTTTGAAAATGGTTCAAGAGGGAATACATTCACACACGAGAGAGAGAGAGAGAGACGGACAGACAGAGAGAGAGAGATATGAGAGAGACAGGGAGAAAGAGAGGGAGAAAGAGAGAGAGGGAGAAAAAGAGATAAGAGAGGATGAAAGAGAGAGACAGAGATGAGAGATAAGAGAGAAAGAAAGAGAGGGAGAAAGAGATGAGAGAGAGGAGAGAGAGAGAGAGAGAGATCACATACACACACACACACACACACACACACACACCTGTTTCCCAGAGAAAATAAAATACTGGGAGCCACAAAACCTGGGTAGGCATGGCTGGGGGGTAATTTCCCTGGGTGGGAGTGAGTGACGTCGAGTTGGCCATGCTCCCTGTGTTTTGTGGCTCTCTGTGTTTTCTTTTCTGTGGGAAATGGGTCCAAAGTGTTTAAGGCTGCAGATCCCTGGACTAGTCGCTGCCCTATTTCTTGACTGCTTGCTCTTTTACTCTTGACGGTTGATTCTAAAAGGAAGAAGCAATCTATCACTTTACTATCTCCGTGGTTAACTCTAACCAAATGGATAAAATCCTTCAGATAAAACTCCCAAGGATAACCTCCTATCCTCTACTTGAGAGCCAAACGAAGAGAAATGTGGAAAGGCCAATGTTTCTGTTTGTTGTTTTTATTAGATATTACATGCCTAACGCCATCTGCGTGCATTGCAATTTATGAAGTACGAAGGGCAGGTCTCTGCCTTGCGGCATTTGCTATCCACCATTTGACAAAGGGGAGATAACAGAGGAAGGAGAAGGAGGGCAATAGAAGGGGGAAAAAACAGGAGAAGAATATGCATCTATTTTAATTATGCATTCTTAGCCTTGGCTATAGTGGGAAATAGTGTTTATGGGGCTGGGCAATTTTTTCCTTGAAAAGGAGCCTTTTTCAAAGGTCCTATAGGAAGAAAGGAGAGCAGCACTGATAGGAGGAGGACAATTTCCTGATCTAAATTGCCTCCCCATTGAAGCATTTATTAGTCCAGTGAGGAGTAAAGCATTACAGAACCCTGAGTTAGCAAACAGCAGCTTGAGGGGGGCTGGGAGGAATTGAGGATGGAGAAGGAAGGGATTGTATGTAAGAAAGCTTACATACAATCCCCCACATTGTTCTCCAGGTCAAATCTAGAGCCCAGCTGCTTTGAATGATAATAACAACAGCAGCACACCACTGAAAGATCATTTCTCCAGTCTCATCTTGCCTACTGCAAGGGGCCAAAAAACCAGGGGCCCCCTGTAGGTCATGAGTTGTGCACTGGTCCACACATTTCTTTTCCTTCCTTCTTTGCCCCCCAAAGCAGATGACATTGCTGAAGTTCAGTGGCAAACCAAATTGTGGTGGGGAGACTTTAGCCCACCTTCAAAATAAAAGCAAAGAAAAAAAGATGCACCGCAAATCATGTTAAACACACACACACACACACACACAAACACAAAATTCCTTACCCTATCCATGCACTATTCCCATTCTTGAGGTTGAATTGGGGGTGGGGAGTTACCTCACTTTCTGATACAGAAAAATGATCTACTGTATTGCTGGATTAAACGATGCCCAGCCTTTAATCTGGAATCATTTATGGACATGCAGAGTTTATTTGAGAAACTCTTATCTATTTACTCCAGTCCCCCTCCCACCCCGCCGCCCCTGAGATTGATGGTGGTGGTAGGTTTTCCCACCTTTATATTTCTCTCTTGAAAACCATGGAACTTTAAAATGGTGACCTTTGGTAGCATTTGTGCACGGTGTCCTAACTTCTGAAAGAGCAAAAGCAATGAGATTTACCAAATTCATATATTTAAGAGCAAGAGAAAGATCACCGGAAAGGGAATAAGCCTCCCAAGCAAATGTTGCCAAGGCATTTATTTCTCCCTCTATTTTTTACTTCTCCGTTAATTAGATAATTAATCTTTATTGGTTCTTTCTTTTCTTTATTACATGCCTCCCACATCATCCTGCTCTTGGTTTTCCCCTCTCCACCACCGCTGTATGCATCCCAGCTGCTGAGGCAATATTTTTCTAATAGAGTATTTAAAAAGGAGATGTGAATGCACAAAGAACACGGTGTGGGGAGCGAGGGGATATGTCTTGCAGAAATAATTTTGCTTCTGTTACTAGCTAAAATAAAGCTGGTAGCAGGTAATTAAAAGGGGGGGAAACGGGGAGAATAGCACGATTCAAGAGATGATAAAGTCATCTTTTATAATAAAAATCTCATTTGCTCACTTGCTCCCTCTTCCCTGCATGAGTTGCTTCTACTTTGTCCAGGAAGGATAAAAAGGGACTATGGTGGCCAGGAAATACTGCCTTGCTTTCGTTCCTCTTTCATTTTTTTTCCCCCCTCAAATGTTCCCAAAATGAAACTATTGCTATTCTCGGCCACATAGCCACTGCTAATTAGTAATCTCTACTTATTATGTGGTATTGAGGAAAGCGTAGTTGAATATATCAGTGATATTTGTGTGGTTGGTCCTTGGCAAATCTCAGGGCTGTTTACTTTCCATGGAAGGATTAAAGACCTGTTAGAATAAGTAGCAGAAAAGGCTGCTGGATCTTGCCTGCTTCTCCCAGCCAGGGAAAACAGCACTGAGGTAGTGTTATGGGTTGATAGAAACATGTCGCTAATCTGTCTCTTTTCCTATTGATCCTCGCCTTGCAATTTGCTGAACCAAAGCACTTTCTGTCCAACCCCTTCCACAATTACCCATGAACATGTAAGGTTATTCTGTTGGAAGGACCACTTGTGAGATAATTTTTTTCCATAACACTGGGGGAGATTTCAGCTCTGTCTGAATAAACCTCAAGTCTCTTCCCCACTTGTAAAGCCAATTTTTCCTCTTAGCAGGAGATTTGACCTGGGGAGCTATCTTTCTCGAGCGTAAAATGTCACAGGCATGGTTTTGTAAAAGGCAAAATATCCACTACCCCAACTTCAAGAGACGTACATAGGCAGTCCATGTGCTTCTGGGAAAGAACCTTTGGACCATCTTGTTAGAACCTCTCCTTGTGCAAAGATTGCTCTTTCGTTTTCTTACATTTTACGTGATATACGTGGGAGAGCTTTACAAAATAGCCCTGTCTTGGTAGGGCGTATAGCTGCCCTTTGTATAGTATAAACAGTAACGTGCCTATTGTAGAGATTGGTTTCCTTCCTGTCCATTCAAATAACAACTTTTGTGATGACTTTTATGCAGGGTGGGGCGGGGGAGGTTGTAGTTCTTACACACAAAGGCTGAGATTTCTTGCACCAGGATCTTGGCATGCAGTTTTTGCAACTCTTCCTGTATCAAGAGATTTAATCATTCCTTTATATTGGACTCAGTACTGCTCATCTTAATTATTACAGTAGGACAGTATGCAAGCAATGAATAAAGACGATGAGACAGAAGTATCACTTTTAGTATGAGTTTAGCTAAGGATCCCCTCATTTTTTATTTTTTATTTTACTTTTCTATGTAATAACCTTCTCCAATGGGATGACCTATACATGCTGGAGTTCAGTGCTGGGAATGATGGAGGTTGTAATCCAGGATATCTGTCACCCAAAATTGGGCTCCTACACTGTCCCCTGTACGCCCCTTGGTGGCAGCACCTGTCAGTGCTGCACCTGTGGCACCTGTAGGGGGAGGTGTGGTCCCCCACATATATAAGGAGCTTGCATGCTCCTCCCAACACTCTTCTAGTACATGTAGTCACAGCAGAGACACCCTTCCTATCTATCTCTATCGTTTATTAAACTATTTGTATTTGGACACTGTGTTATGTAGCTGATTCTAAGTTCCCAGCCCACTCTAACATCAACAATATCTGAAGGGCACTGTATTAGAAGATGCTGCTTTATATCGTAGCACAAGTTTGAGAGCTCTATTCTTCCCACAGTCAAACTGCCCTCACTATAGTTTGCAATATTTCAGAATCAAAAATAAGGACATGGCTATACATTGTGCATACCACAATGCACAACATCTCCTTCCCAACATACATTCTGTTTCTCAAACCTTAAATGGTTAGGTCTAAAACCATTCAGATGTATATACCACTTTACAGTGCTTTACAGCCCTCTCTAAGCGATTTAAAGGGTCAGCCTATTGCCTGCAACAATCTGGCTCCTCATTTTACCGACCTTGGAAGGATGGAAGGCTGAGTCAACCTTGAGCCTGGTCAGAACAAACTCCTGGCAGTGAGCAGAGTCAGCCTACATTGACAACTGAATCTGAGGCAATATCTAATAGTGTTAGAATGGTCTTCTCCTAACTCCAAAACCAGAAATGCATCTAAATAATGCACGAGAATTCACTAAATTCCGTATAATTTGTCATTCCAAAACCTTAAGAAGTTTTTTTCCTTGCTTGCAAATAGATACATTTAGCAGATTTTTCTTGGTGGATTAAATCAGTGGCTGATGATCATTCAGCATGGTTGTATTTCTTGAATATATTGATTTTGGATAGTATGATTCCCCTAAAAGTATTACTAGTAATACCTGTGTATCCTGCATAGGCTCAAGCTGCCTCGTGACTTTCTGTTGACCTTGAGTGTGGTTTTTTGTTTTTTTAACCAGGCTGGACATATTTTCACAGAAATCGTTATTGTACTCTTTGGGATGAAGAATGCATATTTCAGCAAAAAAAAAAATGTTCTGGAAACGGGGGTTGCCCATTAGTTAGAACTTATCATTCGCATAGCTGATGCCAAAATGGATCGATCCTTCTTTACCCACAACATATGGCAGCTACTGTAGAACTGGGGAAATTTGATACCACGTGAACTCCACATAAAGATCATTTTGTTTGCTCTGTGGTATCAAGTCCTGAAATGGGTCCAGAAAAAGTCTGTAGCAGTAAGCATTTCACAATTTCTGCCATCCTTGGAAGGATGGAAGGCTGAGTCAACCTTGAGCCTGGTCAGAACAAACTCCTGGCAGTCTCCCTCCCTCTCTCTCTCTCTCTCTCTCTCTCTCTCTCTCTCTCTCACACACACACACACACACACACACACACACAGCAGGATCTTTCAATAACATCTCATTGCTTCATCATGGAATTTGCCGAGCTTAAATGATCCATCAAGACCCAACTTTCTCGATCAACTGCAATGCAGCAAAGCCTATCAATAAAAGCCTTACTGTGACTGCATTTCATTCCTTCCTGTTTCATGACAGGAACAGAAATCCAGTGATCATACACCCCAGTTCTAAAAATTCTGATTCCCCTGTCCACCTTAAAAGCAAGCTACTTTTAGATGCTTCTCCTAGGAGTGAAGCTTGCATTCCAGCATGGCCAACCTGTCTCTGGGGATGCTCTCTTTCTCATTGAACAGGCTGACATGCAAGGACCATCTCTTTCCCATTCCAATACTGTTTTACTGATTCCAGCTTGGGTTGGGGGTGGGGACGTCATCCTACAATTCAGCTCACTATACTGTTTTTTGGATTTTTCAATAACGTACAACCCGCGACTTGCTAGAATAGTGCCATGGTGAACCTCTTTTTTCCTTTATTTTCCATCTCTCTTTGTTTCATCCAGCCTCTTGGGGCTGGGGGTGGGGAGTGAACTTGGCAGCCCGCATGTTTGAAGCTGAAAGTGAACAATAATTGGCTGGTGTTCTCAGACCTCAGCTGTTGGCTAGTTTGGACTGAGTAATGATTGGCTGAAGGTGCTTCCTATGAAGCTCAAAACCGTGCTAAATGCAATTTGGGGATCTGTGGATGGTAAGGATAAAATGTGGGGGTTTGCATAGTGGAGGAATTGCTAGCTGGGTTTAAAATGCATGGGGGATGATTAGCAAATGAAACAGATGGTGTTATGGCAGAATTCCAAGTCTTGGCCTGATATCTGAATATCTTCCTTGGTGACATCAACAGACATTATACATCATCTTTGTTCTCAAGTATGATCAATGGTTTAATAAAGCATCCTACATAGAGATTCATGGTAGGATATAATCTTCTTATGACTGGTTCTTCATGCTGAAGCAACATATTGAAATTCTTGAAAATAAAGTATAATTGTAGGCAGAAGCACAGCATGCCATTTAGCAACTGAACCTTGAATATATTTGTTAATATCTCTTCGCACGTTCCAGATGTCTTCTCTCTCCTGTTTGGGGCATTTTTATCATCGCCACAGTGAATTACAAAATAACATTTTCTGACCTCCCAAACATTCGGGATTTTTCTCTCTCGATATAATAGATAAGCTGAACCATTGAATTGTAGCATGTTTGAAGACATTCTAAGTGTTATTTTATAAAATGAGATAGCTATACTTTCTCTAACAAATCCTTTTTAAATGGCATTCTTCTTTAAAATGTTAATAGAGGTCCACCACATGATCCATGCGGATCAACCCCCACACACACACCTTTTTGATCCAATTTGATTTGGTAAATGATGTGTATAGCCGGTGCAATATTTACTCGCCCTTGTTTGTTTCTTCTGTAGGAGCTGTGGAATGCCACTGGCTTTGACAACCATAGTGGAGGCATTGCCTGAGAAAAAAGCCACGGAATATAAGGGGAGCCCTGAAACCAAAAGGCATTTTTGTCAGCGGCCTTTGCAATATTTTCAGCATCTGCATGCTTTACTGGGGGCACAGCCACAAAACGAGTCCCAACTGAACCTTGAAACTCTTCATTTGCACACCGAGAAGAATTTTTTTTTTAACCTTGTCTAAACCGCCACCTCCGGTTCGTGAAAAGGGAGGATCACTCAACGCTTGTGAATCTGGTCTGGGGATTTGAGGCAGCTGCATTTCAAGTTGGCAATCCTGCTTCCCGCAGTGGAGACAGTTTGCCTCCTCGCAATGCAGAGGCGATACAGTCTGCTTCGTCAAGATGCTTTGCATTTGAACGTCATCCAACAGTTTCACTGGCTGTCAGAGGAATCTGCATCTATGTGGAGCTTGTGCAGAACCCTCTTCGGACTAATGGAATTGCTGAAGCACAGCCCTAAGAGCTGCTTTTGGATAGCACCCATGCTGCTTCTTTTTAAACTCAGTGCAGTGAAGAAAATGACTGGCTTTCACATATCCTCATGCATATTTCTCAAAGATTTCACTGTCTGGAACAGCTTTCCTACCAGTTTACTGTAGCTGCTGTCCTGTATAGCAAACGGCAAATTAGGCTCGAGTAAAAAAGGATTTTGCCTTCATGGGTCTATCACGGGTTGACCAAAAGCTCATCTGTGCTCAGAAAAACCTTCAACTGTTTTGCTTTTCCCCGTTTGTCTTATATTTTACCTTACGTATACACATGTTTACATCATGAATTTTCACTAAATCACAAGTGTGTGTTTCACCAAAGATAGATGTGTTTCTTTTTCTAGATTGTCCTATAAATGCTCTTCCTCCTGAAGAATACGAAAAGCCTGATTACACAATATTTTTCATTGTTTTTATTGTTTTTTTTCTTTATCTTGGCAGAGCGGAGCTATAAGATTCTGGAATAAAACCCTTTATGGATAAACAAGGGCCTCCTGTTTTAGATGAGAGAGTAGCTTAACCAGCTCTGAAACAGATCTTAAGACAAAAACAGTTTCAGACTAAGCAAGGGGAAATCAAACCCTCCTTTATATAAGGAAGATAAAGACATGTTTAAAATAAATAAGAAAATGTATGGTTCTACAGGGAAGAGCCATTTAATTTTGCATCAAATTAAAGCCTGGCTTAAGAAAGATCTCCTTCGCTTCAAGGGGCTCTCAGCCTGTCCCCAAGGTTCTGCTTTGCTTATGAATTGCCTATTGAACTCCTGCACCATCCGAATTCTCCAGTGTCCTGCCCATTCTAAAGCCTCTCTCACCAACTTCCTGCTGGCATTCTTCAAAAGGCAGGTGGCAAGAAGCCCTAAAAAAGCCAGCAAGCCACAGCAGTGGTTTGTGAGCCAATGGTTTCTCCTCTGCTCTATCCTCCCAGGAATTGTAGGGAAGGAGTAGTCATTTGGAAATGCAGCTTCACTGCATGCTTCTATAATCAGTGAGCTCCAAAGCTGTTTCCATTCTCTGCCACATCCTGACACAGAAGCGAGAGGAGGAATCTTTTTTCTTTTGTTTAAAAAAGATTTGGGTATAGCAACAGGGAAGCTTATTGCCATCACACAGACCATTTCCTAACTAGACTTATTTTTAAAATATTATTCCATGTAACATGCAGGATGCTCCGTTCATACAGGAAAAGCTATGCACAACAACATGCATATAAAATCTATATCTATAAAAGAGAGGTGGGGTGTGGATGGGAGTTTGTATGTGCTCTATACAAACTTTCAGTTCTGCATCAATCTACCTCAAACTTGGCAGATAGGTAGAA
>JANHGC010004009.1:45204-57081 GCA_027560395.1 Boaedon fuliginosus | reverse complement strand
GGAGGGGAGGGGGTTAGGGAATCTATTTGAAGCATTACAATCACTTCAATCATATGAGACTACTAGCAGCCATGGCTATCTTACTGACAGAATCCTGCAGGCATTTTTGGCAGATGCATTAAATTCAATTTTTAATATATATACATACACACACATGTATGCATACATACATACACAGATAGATAGATATATAGGTATGAAAGATGGTACAGTAATTTATACCTAATTTCAAGTGGATTCCAATGCTGTGTGGCTAAATTTGGTCTGCCTTTCCTTTGTGAGTTTGAAATACCACACCCCCACCTGATTTATCTACATGGTGCATGGTGTGTAGCGTCCAAGGCGGTTTCTCCCCGCCCCAACCTCCCCTGCTTTCATCCCATGTAGGTCTTCAACGAGGCAAGTTCACCTCTTGTCTCTGAAGCAGAGCTGGGATGCCGAAGAAGAGGAGGAGAAAGGAGAAGTGCTTGGAGGCCAGTCTTGTTAAATTCAGCAGGAGTTACTTTCCAGGGAATTTACTTCCACCAGGGCTGTTTATTCCTGAAAAACCATTTAAGCAGTGGGACAATTCAGCAGAAATACAAGCTCCCTTTTTGTCTGAAGGCCACTCCTTAATTTTATGCCCCAGTCTTAGAATATGCAAATCTGCCATCGGTGACAGTTACCCTCTTTCAAGTTGGCAAGAGGGATGTGAATTTTTAGGTATGGGTGTGGCAAAGAGTGGGAAGAGTCCTTTCTCTTTATAGCTACCAGCTAAAATAATGACTAGGAGTCAGAAGTTCACCTAGAGGTCTGCAGAGCACCAGTTTTCAGGCACGCTGTCCTTTCCAAGCAAACTCAAAATGTGGCTGGTGTTGGTTAAAAAGATTTGGCAGAACCTTAGGGAGAACTGACACCAGCTTTCAGCAGCAAATTGCCAGCTTAAAAGCGGAGAGCAAATTCTCAATCAAAAAAAGAGACCAAAGAGGAAATGGTATTAAAGGGAGAATTAATCTACCAGCCACCCAAATGAACCCTGGGTGAATTAGCAGAATTGGAAAGTGGGAAGCACGTTAAGTATCTCCAAACAGACCTGATTCGGTTACAAAGATATCACAAAGTTAGCAGCCATTGTTTCCCCCATCTGTGCCTGCTGCATGCCAGGAGGAAGGCAAGGCGTACCAAGCGAGATCAAAATCGGAGAACTGAGAATGGCTTTTGTATAATCCAGGAGGAATATAGATAAGATGGTCCTTTAATAAGCTTCAGGAATGCAGCTAAACCCAGAGAGAAGAATGGAATTTGTTTAAGAAGGCAAAGGAAGGAGTGGGATAGGGATATCCTTCTCTCTCTCTCTGCCCTAGATGGATAAGAAATGCACTCCCACTCTTCCACGTTCTGCCCCACGCCTTAAATCAAGAGAGATCAAGAAGAATTCTCACTGACTAATTGATTTAAAAAAAAACCTAAAACCAAGAAAAACAACCAACCTGTCTCTGAAATCTATACACACAAAGAGAGAGAGAAACTTGATCAATCATCAAGAAGAGAAGGCTAGTTGCCCTAGCCTAGCCATAAGATCACAGCCCTACGCTGTACTCCTGTACTGGATAAAGGCCAGGATGGGGGAAGAGAAGACGATACCAGGTTCCTACAAAGGTTGACTCCTTTTGTAGAAATTGTCTCTAAAAAAAAAATAAAAAAATCTCCTGGAAGAAATGTTCCCCGCATCGGCCAGGAAGCTAAGCCAGACCACCGGGTGAGTCCAGGAGGCACTTTCTATATAGAACCTCCTAGCCAGGGATGAGTTTTTCTGCCAAGACCCCTTGACAGTAAGCGGCTTAGGAACCTGCCCATTTCAGTCGCTTGGACTGAAGGCTCACCTATGGGAAGATGGAGCCCATGGGAAGGAAGTCCATTGGATTCTAATGAAAAGTCCTTCTTTGACACGTAACCAGACTTTCGTTTTAGAGGGTGTGGAGAGAAATGGCACACATAGATCCATATATCAAAGAAACAGGCAGCAGAGGCTCTCATGCATCTCTTGTCTCTTGGCAAAAGATCACATCATACAACAATGCCCCCCCGCGCCCCCCACCCACAACCCCAATATGCTAGAAAGGGGTATCACAGCTCTACCACCTCAGGCAGAACTTTTTCTCTTCTCCATTCAGCTGTCATTCATTAAAATAAATACATTCATTACTGAACTAAAATGTAGCTAATCCGGCTTTTCTACTTCCAACGGGCTTCTGCAGAGGAATCAACCCTATGAGATCAAGTTTATTTAAAATCAGAGTGGAAATGAACGTCCTTGGAAGTTAATGTTGCAAAGTGGGATATAGTAGATTTTTTTATTTCTTGGGTTTATTTGTTAGACTTATATCCCGTCTTTATTTTGCACAAGTCAAGAAGATATACATGCAATGCCCCTGCCTTTTCTTTTCCCCACAACAACCTATGTGGTGGGCTGAGCTAGGGAGACTGACTGGCCCTAAGCTGATTTTCATGCTTAAGGGAAGACTACAACTCACAGTCTCTTGGTTTTTAAGTCCTGCACCTTAACCATTATACTGAATTGGCTCTCTGCCACTAGATAGTATCATGATCACAGGTGAGTAGCACATAGATGGTGGTCTTCCACAGATGCCATTCTCAATTGCCAAGGTTTATAGGATTTGTAGTGGAGCAACAATTCTGGAGGGCCAAGTATTCCCCATTCATAATTAACTGATGAAGTTGGATTCTAATTCCTGATCAGACCAACCAGCAAATCCAGTGGTTAAGTTAATGGGAGCTGCGGTCTGAGAACATATGAGGAATGACAGGTTGCCCACCACTTCTGACAGGCGCAGTTTGTATGATAAATGGGCACATCCCAAATGGGCTGGAGTGATGAAGCTAAGGCAGATCTCTCTGCCAGCATATCCCAAAAATGCTGACACAATACTCACGGGTTAGGGCCTTTATCACCCACTAGACGCCAGCTGCACCTGAGCTCTGTTGCACACTCAATCTCACACCTATATAAATAATCTTTTACAAATGGATACTTCTATCCTATGGAGAGATCACCAATAAGAGGGCACATGGGTTATCATTGCAGCACAATTCTATGAACCAACACATTGGAGGGGGGGAGGGGAAAGGGATTTGTGTGCATACCCAACTGCAGAGATATACTGCCCACACAGATATACCAAATAACACCATACAATATTAAGGAACTAAAAGGCCTATCTAATTTAACAAAAATTATATGATGTAAGCAAACAAATTACATTATCATCATCATCCTCTAACTCCATCTCCTCTAACTTGGGAGAGACAAGGCAACCATTGTAGCATTAACAATAACTGCAATGCCCTAAGTGCTGATTTTTAATACCTTATAGCAAAAGGAGTTGTTGTTTTGGGGCAATTGAGTCCCCACCCCCTAGCTTAGTGGGGATCTTTCCTGAACCGAAATCGAGGAACAGTGTGATCGAGATATACAATCCGCAAACACACACACACACACACACGACAATTATTGGAGAGATCGTTTTCATTTCTAAGTTTCTTGTTAAAGATCAGGAGCAGGCGGACACATACCCACACACACACACACCCAATAAGACGATATTTTAAGGCGGTTGCCAATCCCAGCAAGCTCCTGTTATAGAAAACGGATTCTCCACCATGGAGGCGCGGGAGATTTTTTTCTTTTCTTTCGGTCTCTTTGGACCGGCGGGTCGAGCCCGTAACCTAACAGAGGCCTCCGAGAATCTGGGGCCGATCCGCCGAAGAAGTTCAGCGGCCCAACCGAAGCGCTTGCTGCTCAGCTGAGCCCCACCGACCTTCCTCGGTTTCCACGGCAGGAAATTCGCCTGGACGAAACCGGGGCTTCCCCAAAAAGGCCCGAGAAGCCGAGGCCGCGGCACTCCCAACCGCTCTCTGCCCCTTTAAGCCCCCTTTTGGGGATCCGGGAGGCAGCCGGGGGGGACCTTGGAGTGAAAGCGCTCGGGTGCCGGTCAAAGAGAGGGACTGGCGTCCCCAGATCCCGTCGGGAACCTGGGGGCGGACGAAGCCACCGAGCCCCTTTTACTTGCTGGGTGCTGGGAAGGCCGAACTTCTTCCCAGGGTGCAGAGAGATACACAGGGCCGCGTGCGCACCCCTCGCCCAGGACCCCGGCCTTTGGACCCGGTCTGTCTCGTGGAGAGCTGTCCGGGTGTCCATTCCCCGAGCGAGATATGTTTTTTTTTGCGGGGGGTTCATTTATTCATCCCCCACCCCCACGACCCGACCCAATTTAGAAACGAAGCTCCGAGCCCTTCTCGAAGATTTAAAAAGAAAAGCGAAGGGTTTCTACACCCCTGTCCTTTCCGCCCTGGGAGAATAATAACCAACCTCTTCCCCGGGCCCTGCAGTAGGTCTTCTTGGGGCGTGTTTGGGGCCGAGTCTGGGACTGGAGGGAAGAAACCAAACCAGGCGCCATCTTAAACCAGAGACTCGTATAAGGTGCCTTTCCGCCGGTTTGGAAGGACCTTCCGCGAGGTCCTTCTGGGCCTGATCGCCCGCTTCGCATTCATCTCGCCCTCGCTTCTCTTTGTGCAGGGGAGGCGAGAGGAGGGGCGGATAATTCAAACTCGGGCTTACTCTGAGGAGGGTAAAAGCGGAGTGAAAACCATTTCATCCCATTCCCCAAAACCCCGGTTGTATGGAGGTTTCCTACCACTATATTACAAGCCAGGCGGCCTACGAGTTAATTTAAACCTTACTAGATAAACCTAACAGTGAAAAGGATCGAACCAGGTGTAGTTGAGAGTTTAGCCCCTAAACTCGGCATCGTTTTTAGATACAACAGTGTACCGTCGACCTTTGCATTTATCTGCTGGCCAGATCAAATAGGTATCAGGCAGGGAGGGGTGAGGGGGGAAAGTGTGGTGCATTTAGGCTTTATTAGATCACATTGGTTTAATCACATTTTCTTTCTTAAATTTCTTCCCTTTTTACCCTTTAAAAACAAAACAAACCTGGTGACACTGCTTTAAATCTCAGGAATACAAGCCAGTCACCTTGAAGGCCTCCTGGTGTTTAATTTCTGACTGAATCCTTGGTCTTTAATCCGAACACAGTAGAACAACTGTAGGCGATTTATTGCTCCTGATTTACCGAGCAACCTTCTTCTATGTTGGAAATGGAAGCTGGCCAGCTCTTGTTCTCCACTCTTCCCTTTCATGCCACTGACCACTTCTGCTTCTGGAGACCAACTCTAGCAGCCAGGAAACCTGCTGAGACCCTTCCTTCAACCCCAGGAACAGCTTCTGTCCTCAACCCAGCAAGAAACAGGGGAGCCAGGTGACTTTTAAGTGCAAAGACTGTTGGGGGGGGGACCTAGATAATGCCTAGTCCTCTGCAGAATTAAAGGGACTAAGGGGGTGCTCTGACAGTTTGGAGGGGAGCCTTCGGACATGTTCCTTTGAAAGATGCCCCCACCCCCGCCGGGCTGAGAAAAAGTACCAAAAGCCAAAGTGCACCTTATATCAGCACTCAGGGTTTAAGTATAATGCCTCCTGATGCCAGGATATTTCTGCCCTTTTTACTAGTGTGCAGTGGTCGGTGGGGTGTCTTTCCTTGGAGTTTTCCGTTGGGAGGAGCTGATCTAGACATATCACAATAGGAGTCTTTTGTTAGGAGGCATGCAGTTGTTTATTTTCAATTAATGTACACATTTCATACCAAGGTCACTCATTTCTCCTATGTGTTCTCTGCTATGTAGAAGCGTTCTAACTGTGGCTCTGCTGTGCCAAATCCTCCTTGTATTCCAGGAGTCCCAAGTCAGAGGGTGTGAACAAAGCCAAATCTAACCCTATCTAAAAACCAGACATCTGGGATAATCAGATTAATCTTCTTTAGGACATCAGTCTCAAATAATCAAACAATAACCAATTTCTCCTTGTCTAGAAAAGGTGGGTCCCAAGGCCAGATTTCTCTGCAGAGAAAGCTGGAGGGAAAGGAGAAGAGGGGAATCATTCTGACACCAAAGTAGGAATAAACACATTTTGTAGCTTTAAATTGATGGCATCCTTTTAACATCTATGCATGATGTAATCCACAGCTATAGAGCTCAAAGGAAGAATAAAGGATGCATCTCAGATCTGAATGCTACAAGGGGTTGTAAACCACGCTCTTCCAGATACTGTACAAGAGAAAATCCAAACCAGATAAACAGCAAAAGTAGGGGGCCTCTCTGTCCTAAAAGGCTCAAATGGCCACATTTTCCTGCTAAATCATTCTCCTTGGTGCCAGCCAAATCAGCTCTGACTTGTTTGGGGCAATATGTGCTTCAAAAGCCTGACTCTAATTTACACGGGAGGAAAGTTTCTTGTCTGAAATCTGCATCTTGGAGCACCAAAAAGTGGCTTGTCCCAGGAAAACTGATTTTTTACTAAAAGATTCAGAAGGGACTCTCTTATAAGTGTCACCTTGAGATGGAGGAGGATTTCACGGGTACCTGGACTGCAAAAAGGGCTCTGAAAATGTCACCCTTCCTCGCCACCTAACCATTTACAAATAAACGCATTAGCAATTTTAGCTAATATTCCAAACCAAAAGGAGGATTCTTTTGCATCCCTCCCTGAGTAGCAAAGTTCTTCTTCTGGACTTGTGAACTTTTGCCCACCAACCACATTAACCTGCTGCTCCAAAGAACAGTCACTCCAAGATGTCAACAACCAGTTTTCAAAGCAACCCTCCCCCTCCTTTGTTTTGCACTCTGAATTTGGGGTTGTGACCCAGCTGGGAATTTAGTAAGTAAACAGGTTTTCACGGGGCTCCTTTAAATATTGCACAGAGAACCAAGACTCTCTCTCTGTCTCTCTGTCTCTCTGTCTCTCTCTCTCTCTCTCTCTCTGTGTGTGTGTGTGTGTGTGTTGGGGGGGAATGAAAAAGTGAAGTGAAGGCTCTGAAAAAAGACCCAAGCCCCTTGATGGCATATGACATGGAGGGGGACACTTGCAGCATGACAAGTCTATCTATCTATCTATCTATCTATCTATCTATCTATCTATCTATCTATCTATCTATCTATCTATCTATTACGTTTATTACATTTATTACATTTATTACAAGTCTTTTTATGGGTTTAGCAGAGGATGGTGAAAGAACCATGGTTTGTAGGGGTACCCTTATCAGTCAGAGTTCCCCTGACCTGGGAAATGAGGCGGGGTATAAATCCAAATAGTAAAAAATAAATAAAAAGGCCTGGTTTGGTGAGAAACTCAGAGCAACAGCCCTTCAAGACTTCTCCATCCTTTCTATTTGTTTTGCAAGGCTTGGAAGGAAACCTTGATAGAAGGAACCCAGGTCCCTTTCTTTAAGAGAGGATTAGGAGCACTCTCCCTTTTCACTCACACACACACACTATACAATACATACCCACACAGGAGTGTGTTCAGTGCAGGGTTCTTCTTCCTATTCCACAAATCGTAAGGACTTTTGTGCTTGCTCTTTGCTGCCTAAGTATGTTGTCGATTTTCTGGGAAGCTGAGCCCTATTTTAATGTTATAGGTAGAAGTGGTGGAAGGCAGAGAAGGTTCCCCCCTCTAGGCTTCACCTACACAGATGGCTAAAATACCAAGCCATTGAGAGCCAATGAGTCAAGGGAGGAACTATTGGGGTTAGGGAACCCTTGCTCAGGTGATCAGCACCCAGTCTATAAAATGGGGGGGGGGGGGGCTGCAGGCTTAGGAACAGAGAGGGAAAAGAAAAAAAATATGTAGTAATAATAAAATGTGAACTGCACTTTGCCTGTAATTCAGGTAATATTTGACTGTTAGTGACCAGTGGAGAGGGAATCCCATATTTTTCATCTTTGGCTGCTGTGGGTCATGAGGTCTTGAATCCAGCATTTTATCCACCGCTCTTTGTCCCTCTTCTTAATCTACATTGATCTTCCCTCCGAAATCAGTGATCATCTTATGGCTGATCTTGGTTGGGTCAAGAATTTTGACAGTTTTTAAGCAACCGCAGCCAGCCTGGGGCCTTTGGTAGAACTCCTACCAACCAGGATGCCTTTCGGAGCTCTCTGCCACAGGGCAAAAGGCCATTGTGCCTCTCCTGCCAAACTCCCTCATGCAAGGAGCTCCAGCATCATCTCCCCCTCGCCCCTCGAAGCTACAATCCAAAATCAGAATTTGCCATCAAACAGGAAGCAGGAACTGACTCGCCCACACCAATTAAGCACCTCTGAAGCCTTCTAAGGCAGATCAAGGGGTGTTTGACTTTTCTTCCTAGAAAGGGAGAGATGTTGGCTGAGAGTGTGGCAGGCAGGACAAACAATAGTTCCACTTTAGCCTTCCTGGGAAACACAGGCAGGTCAAGAAAAAATAAAATTCTCGGAAGAGGCAGAAGGTCAGCTACAACATCAATGAAGGACCAAGGCCAACATTCAGGGAAGAAGTGGGATTATCAACTCAACCCAGTCAGGCAGAGTAATAATCCTCAGTATTCTCCCATCAGACCATGAAGTCAAGACTAGATGATCTTTGTGATGATGACCCTTATTACTACTCCATTGCTGCTACTGCCAGGGTATTGTCTGGTATCCTCCATATAGCTCATCAGCTCTAGAAGACCCTGGTTAGGGACCCTATGGGATGGTGGGAGAGGCTTGCAGGAATCCAGGTGACTGGGTGTTAAGAGTAAACCAACCCATCTGGGAAAGCTTCAGGATATCCATACCCATCCTGGTGACCTGCAGCCAGCCATGGTGGGCTTTATAGGTCTTATAATTCTCAAGAAACCCATCTTTGGGCTGGAAGTCATAAAGATGTTGTGCAACATATATTTGGAAGGGTTGAGACTGAAGAAGTATTTCTACAGATTGTAGGAAATGTGAGCCAGAAAAAAAGATGCATTCACACTTAGGGGCTTCTCCTCAGCCTTTCCCTCCTCCAGGTTGCCTTGTGGCTCCCTGTGGCAGGAGCAAGAGAAGAAAAAGCTCATGCTGTTCATAATTTACAGGCTTATAACATTTATGAACAAGTGTCCAGAGTGCAGTGAGAAATAAACGATTCCTTTTCTCTGGTGATCCCGGGGCTGGAGGTCACCCAATAAAATGGTTTCATGATAGTTTCAGAAAATTATGAGTCACATGTTGGGGTGTGTGTGTGTTATGATTTGCTTTAGCAAACTCAGAGGGCCACGGGTTTAGAGGAGCATCAAAAGGGAGGGGCTAAATTCATGGTGATATTTAGCAAAAGCTATTGGCCTATTGCATTTCCATGTTCAGAGGTTGTCTATCCCGGAGTGAGTGAGGTATGCTTGGAATGGAAGCAAAAGAACATATTTCATCCCCAAACATCACTTTCCTGTTAGCCAGGAGTATACAGTTGGCTCGAGAATTGAAGGTGCCTTTGAGTTAGATTTGGGTTAGATGACTGCGGAAGGATGTCATTGCACTGGTGCAACCTTTGAAGAGGAAGAGTTTTGTTCCCACTGATCCACTTGGGATCAAATCTTGCATTTGCAGGGTGTGCCCCAATTTTTACTTAAGTACCGAGGGCTGAGAATTAGGTCTATAATACTCAATTGCAGTCTAGTAGTCTTCTCTCCCTAACTTTTCTGTGAGTTGAATCATAAGTCTCTTTATCCCGTTTCATTTAAAAAAGAGAGAGAGGTTATTATTGTGCCTGTAAGGATTTGACTGTGCAAACAGCAACTGTTCCTTTCTTCCTTTTATTTTAGATACATTAATACCCCTCCTGTAGCAAATAAATAAGAAAGGGGAAAACTGAAAACTTATCCAGTCATTGTAAATAATAATAATGGCAATAATAAAAACTCTGGGTGTATTTACATACCCAGTTCCATATGTTACAGAAATAGGTATGTATGTATCTAGCTATGCATGAATGCATGTAAAAGCAGATGCAGGAGCTTATAAAGGAAATATTACTCTTTTGGTTAAAGCTGCATTTGGTCTGCTAATATTGCCCTGGTTCTTTCTTTATGGAAGCTGAAGGTAGTTTTCCATCCCAAAAAGTAATTTGTGTCAACTGAAGTGCTACTGTACATGAATGCATACAGTGTGTGTGTGCGTGTGTGTGTAAAACACACAAATGCATACGTACAGAAACGGAAGACACAAAACAATGAAGGCAACAATTTTGCCAGAAATCAGTGCCATCAACATAAAAGCTATTTATTGGCTGTTTGCTAGGAAATACTACTCTTTCAGTAAAGTCCCAAAATGTTTGGTTTGGTACCTTGCCCATCAAAATAAATCAAGGCGACAGATTAGGAAGTACATAAAACTATATCTCTAGATAATGATATACGAGACCACAATAAATATAAGTTACATGTTGAAGCTGCTGGCAGTTATGGTTGGAAACCCGTAACTCATTCATTTAACTCTGGCGGAATGTTTGTCTTTTAATTACAATTAAACAGCGCACTTGAACATTTTTCCTCCTCCACCCCCACCCCACAAAACTGTACTAGAAGAAAGAAACAGGAGGGGGAAGGGAGAGAGAACCAGCAAAGCAAGAGTCTAGAGCTGGGGCTGCAGAGGGGAGATATCAAACTCCTGGGACATTCTTTGCTTAAGAAGCTAAACTATGTTAGTAGACCAGGGATTTTTTTTTAAAGGGGGGTGGTATAGTCTTACTTTTTTCTCTTTCTTAAAACACACAAGTCCTGCCCATCCAGACAAACTCTCTTCAGCTTCGCAGCCTTCCCTTTTGAAAGAGTTATTTTCCTAAACAGCATCAGAAGGGGGTGGAATTTGGAGATTCCCAAGGAATCTCGGACAGCTTTCTGGGCAGGAAGTTTCTTTCAGCCCTCTCCATCACCTCCAAGGAAAGAAGAGCGGGGGGGGGGTGTCTCCCATGGCCTGGTTTCCCAGGATGGAGGTCCCCATTTGGCTTCCCCCTCAAGCCTCTTGTGTCCTACCTTATCAAGGAAATGAAGGGAGATGACTTGAAAAAGTTTTTGGCTGCATAGCCTGGGCACTCGGAGGCTGTCAAACAAGTCACTGAGTTCCTGGTGTTCCTAAAACCCTCCAGAAATATTTCTACAGGGCTCCTGCTTTTTAACTCCACCCCCGCTCCCGCCCCATCCCTGAAAAAAAATAATAATAAAGGAAATGGAGAAAAAAAAAGTACTGAACAACCTGAGCTACCTACCGGGAGACAGGAAGGAGAGTCTTGGGTGCTGTGGTCACGCGTGCCCAGGTGAGAAAACGGAAGCTTCGGATACAGATCCTGCCACAGTCAGGAAGAAAACCTCGCCAACACAACGGAGCTGGAGGCCCAAAAGTACAGCCATCAAGCGAACCGCTGGCCTGCAAGGGTTCCCTCATTGGCAGCCAATGGCCAGAAGCTTCCAATCCGGGTTGTCCAGGAAAAAGTCTCCCTCCTGCCAGGCTTCGATTAGCAGAGGGAAGCCTGGAGCAGCTCCGAAGACTGGCGCCCTTGTTCTGGTTGCCTTCGTCCCAAGGAGGAAGTGCCTCTTTGCACGCAGCAGAAACCCCAAAAGCGTCTTGGCGCACCTTAACCAACGTAACCGATTTTTCCGCTTTGCCTCTTGGCGTTAAACTTTTTATATATGTATATATATATATTCTTTTCTCTTTTCTGAGTAAAACCTACGCATGAAAGATGAAGCTGCTTATCTGGTGAAGTTCCAAAAAATAAAAATAAAATAAAATAGGCAAGCGAACTTACTTGACGTTGGAAACTTTGTTCTCGCCCGGACTAGCCCGCTATAGGAAACCTTTCAAGTTACGGGAAGGAGGGGAAACGAAGTAGGCAAGGCTTGGCCGAGACTTCACCCTGCCTGCTTTTCTCTGGAGTTATTTTGGTGACAGCACCGGCCGATAAAGCGCATTGAATCTGCCCGGAGCCCAACTC
>JANHGC010004007.1:101549-116892 GCA_027560395.1 Boaedon fuliginosus | reverse complement strand
ATCTATCTATCTATCTATCTATCTATCTATCTATCTATCTATCTATCTATCTATCTATCTATCTATCTACCTATCTAACTAACTAACTAACTAACTAACTAACTAACTAACTAATATGGACACCCATTTGAAGGAAAGTGACTCGGAAAGAGTTTTACAGAAAGTTAAATGTATATGCAACTGCATTTCACATGACAGACTCTCTTGAGATACAACTTTACATTAATATTTCAATGACAAGTGTTTTAGTAAGAATAGTTTATATTAATGGATTTTTAAACATAGACACTGGTGCAAGGGAAAATGTTATTCTCTCCTTTCCAAGATGGTATTAAAAAAAATGGTCATAGAATATTTTAGAAAATTAAATATAGCAGTATATTTTGTATACCAGTATCAATTTTAATAATACAATTCAGTATTTACCAGAAAAATATTCCTTGATATAATGGTATAATTAAAGAAAAGATAATTAAATTTTGTTTTGGAAAGGTTATAGGAAAAAAAATTACAGCATTTTTTAAGTAGTTGGGATTTGTAATATCATTGTAAGATCAAAATTTTTCTTACTTCGATGTTACTGTTTAAAATGTTGCCTTTTTCTGACATAAAATTTTAGTTTTAGTTCATAATGTATGCCATTTGTCCGTATATTAATGGCACACATAGTTCATAATTTGTCTTTTAGATATGTTCCATTATCTAATTCAAGTATTGGCAATATTGGTTTAGTTCTGCCAGACCTGAAATTGTATTTTTTTAGCTTCTTGCCTAGCTTGGTTAAAAGAACTGAGAGACAGAGATTGTTAAACTTAGAAGGGGACATGACTCGAGATCGGGGTGGCACATCTGCTTATAGTATACAAGGTTAATGTCAATGTTGATTTTAGAAATCATTTTATTAGACATGCCAACCTGAGAATTTGAAACAAATACACATCTAGAATATATCTAAAAATACCTCTATCGTATCCCCACAAGAAGCATATTATAGAAAAGAAATGGCAATTAAAAAGCTATGGTTAAGAAATGGTGATCTATTAGAATAGTCCCTGGATGTAATTAAATTAAAATCCAGAGAAGATCTGATATGAGGTTTCAAATGTCAATGGTTTCAGAAATGGTAACTTTCAGAAAAAATTAAAATTGATAAAAGAATGTATGACTTTGAACAGGATAGATCCACATTTGAAAGACTTACTGTATGATGAGCTTATTACCAAAGTGTATAAATTTTAGTTAAAATAAGAAATGGAAGAGGAATTAAATAGTACATGGTAAGATGGACAATTTTTTTTCAATACAATAAACAAATTGATCAATGGGAAAACATGTGGATAAATGGACAGAAATTCACAATATACTATGCAAAGAGAATTTCAATAAAATAATGGATAGATGATACTTATCACTGGATATATTGTAAAAAAATGAATAAAGGGTCTTCAAACATACATTGGAAATGTAAAAGTCAAGAAAGAATATTTTAACATCTATGGACATTTATTCTACCAGTGGACATGCAAAAAAGTTGAAAAATATTGGATTAAAATGCACATAATTCTAAACATGTTGAAACTTTAATATACAATTCAGATCACAGATCTTCTTGTCTTTGTCTTGTCAATGGACAAAACTTTGGAAAAACTACAGAGTTATTTTTATACATGACTAGCCAATGACCCGGCTTCGACCAGGTATTAATTTATCTGTAGTCGGGCTGAGCTCTAGATGTAGTAGCTCCATGGGCCTCATGCTGCTCTCTCATGCAGCTTCGCAAGTGAGAGGGCGCCTCTAGATGTAGTAGCTGTAGGGGCATCACACTGCTCTCTTGTGGAGTATTATGAAGCCGTCAGTACTCTTTTTAGGGGACACAGAATCCCCGATGGGTAATAGGGATATCTTACCCTCCCCACAAGTGTTTGTTCTCAGAGGGTAAGTAATCTGTGTACCAAGTTTGGTTCAAATTGGTCAAGCCATTCGAGAGCTATGCTGGAACACACACACACGATTTTATATAGAGAAAGATAACAGCAAGACTCCTATTTGCTTAACACTGGAAAGGTACCACTGTATACTAAAGGGCACTGTAGTGCCACCTTAGGACTTCACATCTAGCAAATCTAGCAATATTATTAGAACGGCTCTATATGGCTACACCTCTTGTGAAGATTGGGCAGAAATCAATAATTCCTCTAAATTAAATAAGTTGTATAGTTCTGCCTTACAGAATACAGTTCTATCAAATATGCTAGAAGTAGTCTGTTGCGTCAAGACAGAGACAACTGAGCTAACATTAGCCCTTCCCCACAGAACTCCAATAATCCTCTCATAGAACTCTAAAATGTTGTTATTTTATGTTTCCTAAGGCATTTTATCCATCCAAATTCTCTGCCCCATTAATACCCCCCTGCTGTTGTTTCCATCTTAATAATTCAGACTGCTGATTTCAAAACAACTCTTATGGCTTCAGTAGTATTCTCAGGTAAGCAAATATTCCACAAAAAGGAAAAGGTATTTGGGACAATTGTATTTTAGCCATGTAATGCAGCTAACGATTTTTCTGTGATCTCTGAGTACGCCAAGTTCAAAAACTGATATATTGCAATGGCTGCAAAAAATAATGTTGCAAAACAGAAAGTCCCTGATTCAGTCTTATGTTTGCAATTTTCTCCCCTTAAGGCAATGTCAAATACAGGACTCAGAATGAGGAAAAACCTCACTCACTCATGCCCGAAATGTAAGTCCCAACAAATGAATCTTCCTTATGATTAAAACAATGAGACATAGCAGGCACTGAGCACGAACAACATTCTTCCTTTTTTTTAAAAAAAAAAATTGGCTTTACCCAAATGATATGCATTGGCATCTCTACTACAGTTGAAAGTAAGTGTTCGTAACTGAAATAACTAAATGGAAAAGGGCACATGCAAATTCCACTCATCAAAAAATCCTGTATAGAATTCCCTGAAAACTGTTAACATGGTTAGCTTTAGCAATGCATGAAATTCTGAACCCTGCAGCCAGTTGTTCTGAAATAATTTCTGGTTTATGCTGACAAACTCTTTTTTGCCCTCTCCGTTCATTCACACACAGTAGCTTCAGGTCTGCCTAAGTAATGTAATTCAGTGGAGTGGAATTCCCTTGATAGTTGCTTTACTCAGTGACAATATCATTTATACTCTACACTGTCATGCCGTGACACTGATACATTGGCTTTCATCCTTCATTTGCTGAAGAGTGTGCAGTTTCACCTTCCACTGTGCCCTTCTGCAGCACATGTGTACACATTTACTCCATTCACCCCCAATTACAGAGCTCTGTTGAAATGCCCTTGTTCCATTTATATTCCACATTCCAAATGTCAGCCTTATTTGAGAATTCCAATTATGCATAAGATGCATCCCTAAGCACTAAGTGCTACACAGCATTCCTCAAATGAACATCTGATGAGAAATACACAGCAAAATGCATTGTTACATATGTATGGCTAGGGCTAAATGCTGTATATTACTCAGTTTGAGCTACAATGATTGTCTTGAGCTACAAACATCAAGTGTTATTCTGAGATTAGGTCATCTCCTATAAGTAGGCAGCATTTATGAGTGTGTCTGGTTCTGCATACTGATGTGTGAAATGAGCACAAATGTAATATAATCTTTGGCTGCCTCTTTCTGTTATCGTCCTTCATAGACTCTAAACTGACACACATTTTATGCTGCATATTGCCTAGAATAATTTAAGAGATAAAGCAGAAAGGTAGAGCAGAGGGATCTTCAATTAAATAAGAGGACACTAACTTTAAATACACACACACATACACACACACATGCTGTTACTTCCTTTCCGTTTCTCTGTCTCACTGGGTTCTTGGCACAAAATTGTACTATCTAGACCACAGTGATACCTTTCTAAATTGTCTGTATAAATAAACAGAGGGGCCTAATATTGCATTAACAACTGATTCAATAGCAAGAAAAGTAAGGTTCCATACTTAGTTTTCTTCCCTCTTCTGAAGCACAGCTGATCGGCATAGCAGCACCGATCACCTGTTTTTCAGAAGAGGGAAGATTGCGTGCGGATGAAGGGTCATGTGGGTGGGCAGGTGTACACCCGTGCTTTTGGCACCTGAACCAGAAAAGGTTTGCCACCACTGTGCTAGACCATACTTTAAACATGAACCAGCAAAGTGCTGCACCTGTCAATGAAGCCACGGCAATCTTGGGCTGTGTCAACAGAAGTGTAATGTGGAGATTATGGGTAACTATGGTACCTGCTTTTGTAACAGTATAACTTCATATGTTATACTCCATATGGCTCTCACCCTGATGATGTTCTGAAAGGCAATGAAAATTGGCTATTCGCCCTGTCCTGTAAGCATTGTTCCAATTTTTTCCAGCTCTCCCTGGATACATATAATCTCCCTCTCTATTTTATTGTCCTGGACTAATGAATTTAAACTTATGTGAATAAATATATAATACACATTCAGTCTTATGCTGCACTGATAACACTGTGCCTCCAATACTATGTCCAATTTTGATCACCAGACACTAAAAGAACTGGAAACAATGCAGAAATGAGTGAGAAAGAGGGTAAGGGGCTTTGAGGCTAAATCCTACGAAGAACCATTAAAATAGGTGGATATGTCTATCTTAAAGAAGAGAGGGCTAAGAGAAAGACATTGTACCAGTTTGGATTTATTTTCTATTTTGCCCTTCCAATTCTTTGAGACTATGATTCTTAGGGGAAAATCTGATACAAGCAAATATGTCAGTCCAGTATTAGTTTAATCCAATTCAGAGAGGAAAAAAATACTTGACTACATCCATATTAATTCCAAATAAATGGTACAACAACATTCAGTTACATTTGTATCCAGAAATAAAATATGTAATAGAGGAACAGCGATGACAAACAGCAAGACTGATGGATTCAGTTACAATGAAGATGAATGCAACATTGGAAGACGTGAAAGACCAGGTTAGGGACAGGCTGTCATGGAGAAACCAATAAAGAATTATTATTTGTAGCTCAGGGCTGAAATGAGGGGTCCTTGGTGCTTTCTGAGCTTGGTTATTTTCTTGCAGACATTTTATAACCCATATTAGGTAATATCATCAGTACTAATAAATTTTACAATTATTCATACACAGGTTTTATACTTACTAGTACTGATGATGTTACTTAGTTTGAGTAGTAAATCTCTCCAAGAAAACAACCAAACTCAGAGAGCACCAAGGAACCCTCATGTCACACAGCATATCTACGTATATGGCTGTTGAGAGTCAACACTAACTTGATGGCACATAATGTATATATGTAACAGCCAGAATTATGGTGTGACCACTCAAACAAAGCCAGAATTTGTAAGACAATAAATCAATATGCAGCACTTTCAGGGAGTTTGCCTTAGATATGAGGGCAACTGCTACGGAAAGAACAGGGATGGGATTAAATCACTAATATTGCTACATAGAAATGTCAAGATCTTCAGAATAGCTTGTTTACACAACCATACTGTGACATATTAACCAAAACACATATCATCTATTATACCTGATTCTGTGTTGTGTCTATAATTGGTTTCATTTAAGAAATATTAATGAGATTTCCTGGATGTCTCGATCAGTCAAAGAGATAAATACAGGAATGAAACAAAAAACAACTAAGTTCAATGAGCACTAAGGATCCTTCATTTCTATCCTGAGCTATAAATATTCTTCCCTATCGGAAAAAACAGGCATTAGAAAAAAAAGCATACCCAATTCATCAATGCCAAACAAACTAAAACAAACAACTTAAGATATATTTGAACTGACAATTTTCTATTTTAACAGACTGCCCAATTCACATAAGTGAAAGTTTATCACAATTCCTCTTCTTTTTTTTAGACAATTCTTTTAGACAATTGTTATCTTTATGATTTATATTGTTTTATTTAGTTTTCTAGTATGATTTGATTGCAATCAATCAACAAGACAATTCCTTGTGTCTCCAATCACACTTGGCAAATAAAGAATTCTATTCTATTCTACTCTAAATTTTCTAAACTAAATTCTTTAAATCCCTATTGTGAAAGTTTCTCTTATCCTCCACCTCATCTCTTTGGCAATGATGTACTCCCCATGACCCATTCCTTCCATTCTCTCTCTTCCTCTCCTAATCTTGACTTCCCCTTCTTTCATAAGTTCTGCTTCTTCTCTCTCTCTTTATTCAGTCCCACAAAACACATGCAAGGCTCAGCTTTCATAATTGATCAATCCAAGGGCCAAATCAACTAACAAGAGCAGACTGAGCATATGCATTAAAGACTGCACAGGTATGTTTAGCATACATAGATTATTGTGGGGGAAAATGCAACATTCCTAGACAGTTTTGTCTTATAAGAAAAATATTAACTCCTTTTGCCAACAGAAATTCATACTGTACTGAAGAAGACTGCAATGACTGCTTCAAATATGACTGTAAGAAACAAGAAAGCTCTGGTCAAAAATTAAGCCTTTCTCCTAAAAAAATCCTCTGATATGTGAACATCTGAAACAAATTCAGAATATAGAGTTTCTGATAGGAACTGCCATACTAGTTTAGAAGAGCCCTCTGAAACAATCTTTTTAAGGTAGAGGGGATATTGGACTGATAATGCAAAGTTGCATTTCTCTCCAAACCCATGTTTTAGCATAACAATACTTTGAAATAACAGATTTTTAAAACTAATTTTAAGCCAGACCCCCTGACCACCACCCCCACAATTGTCAATTGTTAACAAGCCCTTTAATATGGATATTATTGGTTCCCCCCCTCCCCAATTTTCAACAAGTTCCATTCCAGTATTTTGTTTTATATAGAATTATTCATTTGACCTTCTTACTATTTTCTTTAAAAAAAATCTTTTTACAATAGGTTCCATATACCAAACAGATCTTACCAGACCAATGGAAGAAAGGCCAGAGAGCTTTTGAAAACTGGTTGTGCTTTGTCTGTAGTCCTAGATTGTATGAGTATTATTTTCAGTTGTATAAGAAAGGGCAATAGATGGAAAGTCTTATTAACACCTCTGGTTTTTTTCTTATACGCCTACACTTCCAACATCTACAAATGCAAAGGTTACAGACAGCAACAAAAATATATATACTGTATCCCAAAATGATAGATCATTCTAACCCAAGCCTTGTCCTCACTTGCTATCTTCTTCAAAGTTTTGTTTATTTTTTGAGGAATGGCATTCAGACCTCAGATCCTCAGACCTCAGACCTCAGAATTGCATAGAGCCTTAAAACTAAACTGACAAGAGATGGGAGAGAAGGCAGCATCTACCGATTCCTAGGCTTTATCTCTTTGGAATTTCTCTTTTTTTCTCCTATTTGCAGTAGCAAAACAAAAAGGAATCTGACTGAACTCTGCATTTTTCACTTGCACATTTCTTTTGTTTCTTAAATTTGATCTATACAAACCCCCCTTAATGCTTTGGTCAGTTCTGATGAAATCAGTCTGATATGCACCTTTTATGTGAATCAGAAGGCGGGTAACATTTTGGATTTCACTGTTCTAGTTTTACTATGCTGGTCCTTATAAAGTAATGATATATTAAAAAAGTATTTAACAAACGTCTGAGTCTCAAATAACTCAAGATGTCTATTTTATCACAACTTAATACAACAAAAGGATGGAACAAATATACATAAATCTAACACAGACAAGAAATTTCTACTGGTTAGCTTAGAAAGTCTTTCAGCCCTAAAATGCTTAGACTCACAGTAAGTACAGTATCATCAAGCCAAATCTATGCAAAATTAAACAGAGAATCACCAAAATTAAGTGTAATGAGCATCAGTGGCTGCAATTTAAGCATACACTTAGTGCTACCATTAAAAGAAACAGGATGTCAAAGTGCCTCTTTGTGCCTCTATTGTGCAGAGATTAAGTAATTAATGAAGGAGTTGACGATGTTGCTGGCTGGAATTAATTATGGGAAATTGTATGAACATTCTATCCAGAAGAAGGCAGAGAAAAGTGCCTTATACATCTAGGCAGGCTGCTTCTCCATCTAAGCAGATGGACAAAAGCTCTGTGGGGTTTCAGACAAATATACTTCCCATTATCTACTATCTAATCCTCTTTCTCTGAAATTGAACCAACAGACTTCTATAAATAAAATGGGTGCTACACCATGAGCAGACACCCCTCCCATGAAGTTGGCTATAATGAGAAGAAAATTCCAGCAGTCATAATCATTTCATAAGATACTGAAACAGTGTACAACCAAGCATGATGTAAGGATTCAACTGTGCATTTCAGAAATTGCTTGCCAAATTAGTCTGATTTTCTTATACATCCACGCATGACATACAACTCTTTCCCCACATACTGGGCTCATGCATACCTAATTTTTTTCTATTTCCATAAAACCGTACACACATTTTAGATCAGTGGTGTTTTAATTTGCACATGACTACATCCACCTTGTGATTAATGATACAGCTGTTTAGAAAGCCCTCTTCCCTTTTCATTAAAGCTATTTTTGACATCCCTGTAAAATAGATTATTAAGAGGACATGGCATCCCATGTATATCCAGCATAAAAGTGATTAGCAAGAAGACTAAGGTTCTGAAGAGAGGGACTGAAGTTTTATCAGGCATGCATAGAGATAGCATTGAATACTTCAGCAGGCATCTTCCTGAGTATTTTCATTCAATACTTATTTTTGTAACAAAATGAGATAAAGAATATCATTGCTTTCCCTTCCACATTCTGCCTTTTGTTAGTGCTTTGGCTCTAGGGGTTGGGTATCCTAGCAAGATAAGAGCTGCTACAATGCCGTGGTTTCTTGAGAACCTGGATAAGATATCAGAACTCTATTATGTCTCTTCTTTCCTTTAAGATAAAGTCTTCTTCAAGCTGAACTTGACTCTTGGCAAATTTTTGGCAACAATACAGAAACAATTTTTCCATTGCTTTTTTTTTCTCAACTGCCCAGCCTGCAGTCCTTGTATTTCCAATTGATTTCTCATTCACATACAGTACTATTCAGGTCTTAATCCTCTTAGTTAGGCCTTCTTTGCATTAGGATCAAAGTATTTAAAAACTGAGATAAAAGGGAGAAATGGACAAAAACAAACTTCACAGGCTTCTAATATGGCCAGTTTTGAGTCACAGAAGGAAAAGTACTGTTTCACCCACTATTAGGAGGACTTTCAGAAGCATTGTTTCTCCTTAGGTTTTCCCTACTACTTTTGTCCATTTCTTGGAGTCTGTTGCCGAGATTTTATTTATTGATGGTATCCATACCCTGTCACAATCCAAGTTACCTCTCAGCAGTCAGTCTTGAACTTCTTCAGTTTTTCCATCAGAATTTTAGAGTTGGAGGAGTCACTGAACTAATACATCTGAATTAATGCATTTCCAACAAATGTCTCTCTAGCCCAGGGGTATCAAACTTGTGGCGTCATAGTGGTGTCAGGTGACATATTGTGACTTCTCCCCACTTCGCCAAACCGGGTGTGGGCGTGTCCAGCACGTGATGCAAACATATGCCTATCTTTTGGGTAGGAAGAGTTTTTAAAAACATTATTTTTAAATCTTGTTTTCTCTTACTTAGAAAACAGTTTGCTGTATTTTACATTTTGCTGTATTTTACATTCAGGAATGATGGAGAATAAGTCTTAATTTTCTTGACCTCCCTTCCGCCAATTTTTATCCATCCACCGCATTTAGATGGACAGAAAGCAGCATATGTTTTCTCTCTCTCCTTAGCTCTCTCTCTCTATATAATAACCCTAAAATGTCTTCTCATTATAGGGAGTCTGCTGAACGGTAAGGTGAGGGGAATAACAAAACGATTATTGTGAAAGCCCTTAAAAATAAAAAAACATATTTTTTAAAAAGATGATTTGCAAACATTCTAAATTATTTGGCTTTTGAAGGTTGTAAAAAAAGCTGCTATGAAATATGGGACATATACTAACTCAGCTGAAACCACAATGCCCTCAGATCAGTTACTGAATGACTGTACCTGAGAGGCTATTACAGACAGAAAGACTGAAACTAAAGTAAAATTAAAACTTATGTGGTGAGAAGAATTTTAGTTTCACTGGCTAAGGTTAGGGAAAGTGGATTTCACTAATACTGTCATTTGAGTAATCTGACTTTGGTATCTTGAAATAAATGACTAGCACATGGCATATTAAATATTCTATTGGAAACTTTATGATCTGTAAAAATGGTGACTGACTTAGAAGGAAATATATGTTATCAGGACCTAACTTCCCTTTGTGAGACCTATCTATTTAGGCACAAAACAAGCCAGCTCAATGACATGATTATTATAATTTTTTTTGCTGTGGCATTTTATCCTTGACAAAAAGTCTCCCTTTATGCTTTCTTTGCATGCCTCTTCCCAATGATGAAAAATAAAATGACCCTCCTATTAGCTGCCCTAAATTTTGTGGAATATAAAATAATAGTTTCTGAACCTGCATTCAAAAGGTGGCACAAATTATGTGTTAGTCTAAGAGGGCCGTATCTAGAGTTAGCTTTGAGCAAAAGGTGTTAGTGTGTCTACCACAGGGTGATCTTCATACTTGCAGCTTTAAGACTTGTGGACTTCAACTCCCAGAATTCCTCCTCCAGTCATCTTAATTTGGGAATTCTACAAAGTCCACAAGTCTTAAACTTGCCAAATTTGAAGACCCTTCACCTACCAGTTAATGCTGTAAAAGACATTTAAACTGACCATTAAACAACATTCAATGAGAAGTTGAATGTGATGTGGAAAAAGCACATGCCCTCTAACTTCAAATAGACACAGACTCTTAGGTACTCAGACTCTTGAATCAACATTACCTCCTACACTCCAGATTTTGCTTCTGCAACAACTTCAAACTGCTTTAAAATGATAAATGACAGGTTATAGCACCCTTAATGTGCCTTTTCTTTTAAAAACAGAAAGAAATTGGAAAGTGATAAGGATAAAGTTGATAATGATAAGAAAATTTATTAAACTGTCAAAGTACTTGAAGATGATAAAAACTCAAATGTAAAAGTAAGGTTGCAATATTAAAATGTTCTGAATAGACTGAATTTAAAAGGCTGTAATATTAAAATGTCTCTGAAAATAGAAATAGAACACTTTGCAAGTTTTTGGTATATGTGTGTGTGTGTGTGTGTATAAGGTATATATAACATATAACATAACTTATAAGGTATATATGTTATGTGTGTACATGTGTGCATGTGTTAATACTTTCTATGAACACATACATATAAATTGTACACATAGACGGTAAGACAAGTTACCCATTAAACACTTCCTGGGACAGATAGTCAAGGGAAACATGGAGGATTTTAAGGTTCTCAGCTCCCATTCTTGGATCATTTACATTTTTTAAAAAATCAACTAATAATTTGAAGGATCAGTTTTTCTTCTGCAAGATTATCAACTATGTTACACTCCTACTGTACAGCACAACAACCTAGCTATAGTCTTCTTTTTAGTATTTTGATGGCTTGATGTGCTATAAAGCAGATTCAACATATTCACTGTTTATAAATTACTCCTGGCATCTAAGGCCTATAATTTGGGGATAAACAGAGACACATTATTATGTAATCTGACTATAAAAACTTTAAAAATCCTAATTATATTAAGAGAGTTGAGTTAAATGAAATTTCTATAATTCTACACCCTGAAGAAAAATAAAAAGTGCTTGTACAGATCAGTTGCAAGCAATGAAACTGTCACTAGAGGAAGGTTTTTGCATTTTCTTTTTTATTTCCTCCCCTGTTTCCTATGCAGTTGGGAACATTTTTATTTTGGAACCATGGATGACATATCTGATGTCTCTGTCATTTGATTACACCTTCATATCTTTGGGAGGGACAGAAGGCCAACTAGATTAAGAATTTTCTCAACTTCTGAATTGAAAGCTTCAGATCCTCCTGTGATATTCCAAAAAATAATGGAGAGGGATATAAATTTAAAAAATAAAATCTTAATTTATGTGTGTGAGGAGAAGGGAGGCTCCCACTTGCATTTCAGAATGAGGTTACTTTTCCAAATGTATTAAGAGTGCAACCCATTTACAGAGTTTTAAATTTTTAAAAACACCCACAAATTCATGCTTTCAAAACATGAGAATGTCTATTATAATCAAAATTGTCATCTAGTAAGGTCCCAGTTACCATGCTTCTGCAAGATTCAAAACTGATTTCCTTAAAATGACAATGACTTAAGGACTCCACTGTTGATGAAAGAAATGAATGGATAAATGGATAAACTGTAAAAAGCATGGTCCTCTGAATCAATCAATTTTATAACCTAATATGGAAAAGTTTATAAGGAACTATATTGGACAAGAGTTCTATATCTAACTATGACACATTTAAAAAAATCCACAGTAATTTTACGTATTAAAAAAACCCTAAATGCTTAAAAACATTTCTGCTTCTAAGCTTTGCTGTCAGAGAAAAAAGTACTGAAGAATCTCACAAAATGACAACATTACTCCATTTAGTTTTAAAGAGACAGTAACAGTACTTCAGATTTAATTTATTCAAAGCTTAATGCTAATGGATAAATTACATTTTAAAATGCTTTCACAGGAACTACACAGATTATTGAGTTCCCTTCCCCTCACCATTAGGAAAAAGCTTCTTTCTATAACCCTTTTCTTTTTAATAAAACAGGAATCAAAAGTAGGACTTACATGTAATTTTCCCAGAATCTGTGCTGGCTAATACTCTCACGAAACAGGGAAGTGGATATACAGAGAAATTAATCGATTACAGAAATCCATGAAGATATAAACACTGAAAATTCACAGGATGATCTTCTGGCTGTTCAGCAATCTAAAATACAACAGAACATCACAGTATTGAGAAAAATGAGTTTTCTCTGCCTTTACTTTCCCTGAAATAATATCAAATTAATATGATATACAGGTAATGCAGTAAACCTACATTTTGAATCTATGCTTGTAGTTTCATTAAAGAGGTTATTCAGTGAATTTATATTTACAGGATATGTTAACGGTAGCAATGCTAGTCTTCAATAAAATGCTCAAGAATTCCAAACTTATCTTCAATAAAAAAATATGGCTTTCCTGTTACCCATTTGTGATCTGCAAAAGCTGAGTCTCTAGCTTAGCAATAGTAAATTCTAAAATGCCGCTCTGTAGAGGCACAATATAGAGATAAAAACAGAGAGAGACCAACAAAAAGAACGAAATAGCCAAGCTGCCTTTTAATATCCTGCCTAATTATCTCTAAATATTTGCAAGTAGATGAAATCAGAGATTTTAATATATTTTGAAGCATATAGTATTTCAATAACCAGAGTCACCTCATGGAAAGATGGGCAGCAAACAAATTTAATAACTAATAAAAAATGAACTTTACTAATACATTAAAGGTATTAATAATAATATTTTAACAAACATTTTTTCACATCACCATCAGCCGTCAAACTGGAAAATTCATGATGCACTGTTGTAGCACATCTTCTTATCCACATTGTGATTTCTCATTATGTGATGTTTACAAATGAATTGTAGATTGAAGTCTATTGAAAGTCTTAATGGTTAAGGTGAAATTGATAGTTTCTCTGTTACAGCTCATTCAGACATAACACAGTTACTTGTAGCCACAGAATCAGCAGGTACATTTCCTTACATACAGCATTCAGCAGGTACATTTCCTTACATACAGCATTCAGAGTTTTAGGTATAGATTTGATATAAAAATATTCTGGTAGAGGGCTGCTGTGAATCTATATGAGAAGAAAAGAAACTTTGGCTTCAGTTTGAAATCTTGAAACCAAATGATCGCATTTGAGTTGAAATTACTTGGCATTTTGAAGAAAATATTTATGAACAGTAACTGTCTTTTCCTCATTTTTTATCCATTCAGAAATTATTTAGCTTTCATTCCATTTTTTTCTCTCCAGCTGATTTCATCTTTTTCTTTGCTCTCATCATGTAAGTATTGCTAGATATTATCCCACTTCACTTAGGTCATCACAATTATCCTGATTCACTCATTAGAGGAAAAAACAATGGTCAGAGGAGAAATTACACACAAATATAAAAGGAGCAATGGAATGAGCATCAGGGTGGGGTTGGATTTAAGGGAAGAGAAAGATATGTTTGTGATAATGCAAATGAACAATTCTTATGCTTGTGTCAAATGCTTTGATGCAAATATTGTATTGTTTGCATGATGACAACCTAATATGTCTGTGCTCATTCTGACATCACTTTGGCTTGATGAGCAATTGAACTGAACAAAAAGAGGGGGGGGAAACAAGGTTGAGAGAAGAATAATTCCACAGCAGCAAAACCATTATGTTTGTCTAGATAATAAATACTGGAAAATATTAAACAGAATCACTTCTACAAAAAGAAGAGTTTGGTTTTGTCCTTCTTAGAATGAATGCCTGTTTAACTCACAAATAAAGTATACGAAAAGAAGCTGGACTAGAAAAGGAAACTTCTGTCTTAAGACGAATGGGATAGGGATAATAAAAATAAAAGCTGCTTTGAAAAGAGTTATCTCTGTATTGCTGTTCTCAGAATGGTAAAAACAATACATCTGCAAAATGTTAAGTATCTTGTTAAAAAGAAAAGGCAACTAAAGTGTTTAGTTCAGGGCTCAAAAGAGGACTAGGAAATTTTAAACACAGCTCCGCTTGTTTTCAAGAATTTGCAATTGTTCCAAAATATTGAAAGAATGAAAGAGCTCGAGAGGTAAATAGGAAGAGATAAGCATCTATAGTACAGCATTGGACTAAAACTCCCAGCCAGCATAGGGCACACAGACTGTGAATTCTGGACGTTTCTTTCTTTCCACACATCTGGAACACATCAGGTCAGGGAAGTCTTGTCTACCACATGGTAGTCATAAATATGGTGAGCCTGCATCCTAGCTATACATATATAGCCAAGTTCATATAACAGACATACTGTTTAGTAGTTTGAGGCCATGTAATTTTCCCCCTCTACAAATCAAGCCATACATTGGGATTTTGATTGCAATGTAGTTAGAAAATGAAAATAATCGTA
Source organism: Boaedon fuliginosus (assembly GCA_027560395.1). Classification (NCBI taxonomy): domain Eukaryota; kingdom Metazoa; phylum Chordata; class Lepidosauria; order Squamata; family Lamprophiidae; genus Boaedon; species Boaedon fuliginosus. The sequence goes on along the minus strand of JANHGC010004007.1, from coordinate 101,835 downwards.
ACAATCAATCTTCTATTATCATAACTGTGTTCAATTAAGAGTAAGCAAGCCTACTACATACCTATATAAACCACCAGGAGGCACTAAAAATACCTCACAGGATATACGGTATATTGTGTAAAAATAAATTGTCCCCTCTAGGGCGATAGAAACCATATAAAACCTCATACATAGGTGCGGATATGTTACATCCCAGCTCTCTCTCTAAGACAGTGGTTCTCAACCTTCCTAATGCCGCGACCCTTTAATACAGTTCCTCCTGTTGTGGTGACCCCCAACCATAAAA
>JANHGC010004007.1:64899-75697 GCA_027560395.1 Boaedon fuliginosus | reverse complement strand
TGTGTGTGTGTGTGTGTGTGTGTGTGTGTGAGAGAGAGAGAGAGAGAGAGAGAGAGAGAGAGAGAGAGAGAGAGAGACCAGAACTTCGAATTCAGATCATAAGTATTTTTTTGAGCTGTAGTTTCAGGTGACTGGTTAAGGACTACCTGTAAGATGTTTTCCATGAAAATTATTATTAAATGGATGAGATAGGGTACATAAACTAAAATGCACAAATGAACTGGTAGTGGATTGCTATTTGATCTAAATACAAGATCCTTTTTAACTTGCCTGTGTGTGTTGAGATAGCAAACAACATATTATGTACTAATTATGTACTAATTATGTTCTAATTTTTTACCCTTTTCTTTATTGCCCGCATTCATACCCTCTCCTATGGTTGATTTAGATATGTAGGAGATGTTTTTTGGAAAGATTACCCCAATACCAAGAGATCTGCCTTTCTGGCATATGTGCTGAAAGTGCTTTTGTCTGAATTCCTCTACGGTTACAGAATGCATTTCTCAGTTGGGTTTGATTCCTCCAACCTTCACACTTAAAATACTGCATTTGTAAAGTTGCATCCCCTTCACCAAATCTCAAATTAATTTTAAATATTTTTAAAAGTTGTTAGATCCTTTGAATACCCATTAGAATAGGAAGCTAGAAGATAAATGGCGTAAAAAAAAACACAACCAGATCTCTTGGGTCTATAAGATGACACATCTACCTTGTGAGAAAATCCATTTCACTTACCTTCATTCTATATAACTGCTTTCCTAAAATTTCTATCTCTGAAGCCCAACCCACCAAAGCTTAAGCAATATTGTCCAGCATCCTGATTCTGTAGAGCAATGACACTAGAAGGCCTCACAACACACTATCAAAACTGTAAGTTAGTTCCTTTCCACAGTTTGCAAAATGTAGGAATTCTTCAGCAACACACAATGGAGAAACAATAGCCAGCAACCAACACAGTAATTCATCAGAACAGTTTCCCATTCTTTTCCCCCCTCTTTATAGAAGGTGAAAGGATAAATTTCTGCAAATTAAATTATCATAAAATATAAGGAGCACAATGAGTCAAAAAGTGTCACTTCTATAAATAGATTTATCATGAAGTCATTGTGGTTTCTATGTTAGATGTGACCTATTTATGTCTTTATTTATTCATCTGGGTAACAAGATGACTATTTAATTTTTAGCAACTGGTGTAATGTGGGATGTAATTTAATTAGTATTTATGAAGTATTTAATGGTATAGATGCAAGAAAAAACTGTTTTGCTTGCTTATATTGACAAGAATGTTGAAGCTGAAAGAGTTTTTTTACAAGACAAAAGAAAAGCTTTAGAAACAACTACTTAGATGCAGTAATTTTGCTGATTTCCCCCATCTAGATAGCAATAGCTACATTTCCCCCATTAACAGCTTTTACTGCTGTTAAAATACCAACTTAGAAGTCTTCTTTTTCAGTCTCTGCAGCTGCCACCAAAACCTCTTTAATTGCTTTCCCTTTCATTCTTCATATATCTTCATACATATAACCCTAACCCTTGCTGTGACAAGGATGCTTCTGTTTTTCTTGTAAGACTTTCTGCTCCTTTTTCAACATATCAAAGTAACCTTTGATGTGTCAGTGGTTCTTCAAACTTTTGTGTCTAGTTTTCTCCTCATAGCTAGGGCTCCATTTGGAATTTTAAATCTTTAATCCTTGGTTTCTACATGCCTCAAGGTCTGTAAGCTTCCTTTGTCCCACCATATTCTTACATAAGAAAAAGCATTTGTGTGAAAACTTGGAAACATTCATTCTGAAATGTCCCAAAGATGTAATTTTTCAAGAGGCAAATGGACTTTCTGGTTTTTCTTTGAAGACATTTTTCTTCTCATCCAAGAAGCTTCTTCTGCTGAAACGTCTTCAAAGAAAAACCAGAAAGTCCCAGTTGCCTTTTGAAAAAGCACCTTTGGGACAACCATGACCTGGATGACTGAGAATCTCCATAGACATTCGCTCTGAAACCTCTGATGTTCCTAAGATCTTCTCATAATCAAGCATGGGATGAGCTAAATCACATGATAGACACTAATTAAGCAGTGTACTTGTAACAGATTCCATTTCTCCAAATAATATCATTATGATTACTCTATGCCTATAGTCAGCTTTTCAAAGTGGTCCAAACTGTAAGTACAGTAAACGCTACAACTGTAAATTCTACCTTTACTGTAAGGTTACTGTAACTAAATCTTGCAAATCTGAAAACACTTTTCCTCTCCTTTGTCTTTACTTTCCAGAGAAATTGGAAGCATCCCTTCTGGGATGCTATCTTTACCCCCATTACTTCTGGGAGCTGATACATCTCTTGTCACATCACTGCCCTGTTTGCAGTTCTTCCTCCTATCTCTCAAGGTTATTCTCACAGATCCTTACACCTACTCAGAAGTATGTTCCACTAAGAACAAGATAGATTAAAGTAGGTCTGTGGCTTACGTCACACCAAGTACAAAAATACTCAGATCTTTAAAAATGTTTACAAATAAATGTATTTATAAAAGATGCAGAATTGTATCTTCAGAAGTGGGAATGCCATGTTAAGTACAATTGTTTTCCTCTACAAATGAGCACACACTAAATGACAAAAATGCACCTTTAAAATTTAAATATATTTAAGTTGATAATTGGCCATTGGTATTTTATTGTATGGTGATGAAGTTGTGTAGGTTCCAGTAAAGATATAACATTATGGTTCGTGTTAATTTGTGGAGTACCTATATCACCCAGAATTGTAAGTATAGCAGAAGTCATCTTAAAAAGTTCAATATAGCACTGAAAAAGCAGACTCAGGGTATTACTTAGCATTGATTTAAAGCTATCTTATGTATATTCATAAAGAATTATGTGAAGTTGCACTTTCAACATATCTGGAGATTTGAAAGAGATTTGAAAGAGGCTATTTAAGTGTTTTAGGAAATACAGAATCATACATGGAGAAAAATAACTTCAGGGATACCTGTTATACAAACAAGATACGACTGACATCAGAATTCTAGTTTAATTATTTTCCTGTAATGGGATGCACACTAGCAGGCTGTAATATTTGCAATTTACTCTAAATAAAACAGAAATACAGAGATTGGGATTCTAATTGCCGCCTCGAGTTCCCTTCGGGTGAAGAGAGGCGGGGTATAAATCCAATAAATAAATAAAATAAATAAATAATTTCACATATCTACAAAAGCCCCATTGAAATTAAATGTCTTATTTAAGGGTGCAAAATAGGGGAATAACTGAGAAGTTGCAACCACGAATTTCCCATATTCAGATTAGGTTTTTAAATAGTGTTAAAAAATAAAATTTAATGCTGATCTGTTCAGATAAGATGCCTAAGCCTACACAGACACAAATCTATCTGCATTTTGCATCATATTGTGGTAGGATATTTTCCAGTGTGGGAGATAATCAAATTTCTACAAGCATAAATTGCAGATACCGGTAAATTTAAAACAATTACAAAAAAGAGACACAAATATTTAGCCTGACCTTAACTAAACTGTGGTTTAAATTGTTGTGTATCCCAGATATCTTTTCTTTTGTCTCAAAACTATTCGACCAAAAACTCTTTTGTTTTTCCTAAGTATATATTCTTCTTTTCTTGATTTCTTTATTTCTGATTTAGATATTTCATATTTTTTCTATTCTTTAAACCAGACTTCCCCAACACAATTTCCTTGTAAAGGAATATTCTCGTAAAGTTTTTCTGCTGGATTGTTGAACACAATAGTTTATTCTCATGGGCAAGTGGTAAAAAGCATATTCACACATTGCACTTATATAGAAGAGGTAAAGTAACAATGTATAAATTAACACAACTCAGAGCTATGCTATTATTTTTGAACTAGGAAGGCCCAGTATTATGGTGAAGGATGGTCTGTCTAAGCATATAAAATAAGAGCTGCTATATATCTTCCAGGGAAAAACCCGTCTTCACCCTCCTCTACCTAAGTACCAAGGGTCTAGTCAGTTAGGTACTTAAGCTGAACCAATGAGTATACAATGCCATAGTCTAGACCAGCTATAGTTTCCAAATAGTCTTCAAGCCCCATTTACAGCAAAATGCAGTAGTCTAGACATGATATGACTAAATTCATGAACTATCACACACTTTCGGGTCCAGAAAAGGTCAAGATTGGTTGTAGACTCTACCTGTTGTTTAAGCAAAACCCAAACCTCCAGTTGGCAGATTAATTCTGTGCATACTTGCAAGTGAGTTCCACTCAAAGGAAGTGATGGACTTTCTCTGGAGTCAGCTTTCAAAGTTACAGCAAATCAATCTTGCTAGTGTTCTCTCTAGGGTTTCCCAACCAATCCCTAAGAACCATCAGACTGGGAGAGAGAGCCTTCCACTTCCTTGCCCCAGGGATGCTGCTCTGTAGCACGGTATCAGCATACTGTATAGTTATTGGCATTCTACATATGCTGGCAGATGGGCTTCTCCAGTGGCTTGAAGTCAATATTAAGTAGTAGAAGGCGAGATCTGATCCCTAGAGCACCTCACAATACAGCAGGGGTGTCATACTTGTGGAGTCACAGCAGCATCACGCAACGTATCGTGACTTTTTCCCTTTCGCTAAACCAGTTGTGGCCAGCGTGTGACGCATCTGGCCCATGGGCCGGGAGTTTGCAATAGAGCATATGAAATCTCAATCTTTCTTCTCCAATCATCACTGCCCACTAATCAGGAAGGAGAAACCTCCCACACACAGAATAGTGTCCCCTACTTCCAAGCCTCACAGTTGATCTAGATCAGGGGTTCCAAAACCTTTTGCTATTACACCTGCCTTTACTGTAATCTTATATATCTTTCCTGGGCCCTGCATCTCCTCAAGAGAGTTGCGCCTCACAAATTTGGCAAAACCTGATCTAGATGGATACCATGTTATCAAAGGCAGCTGATCAAAGGCAACTGTACTCTTTCCCCAGTCCTGCCACACGGCTCACCCACAAAAGCATCCATATGAATTCAAATCACTTTCTGAACGCTAACTATAAAGGGTTAGGATCATTCACTCTGGATTTGGAATTCATAGAAGACAAGGAATGGAGTCATACCAAATGAGGGTGTGTTTTTTTAATTGTAATAAAAGCAACAAAATGAGTAACAGGAGAATAACATAGCTGAATAGGAATAGGAAATCTAGATATACATCTAAAAGAACTAATAATCACTTATCAAGGAACTGGCTAACAAAGAAAGAGAGGTATGAAAACACAAGCAAAGGTAAAACTATGCAACGCAGCAAAGCAATTAAAAATACAGGTGATCCTTCATCGCTAAGTGACACAGTTATTAAGTGAAATATCATACAATCCCACAGGACTTACTTGTGCTATGGTCAATCACATGCAGTCATTAAGGAAGACATCATGTGACTGCAACTTGTGCGGTTGCGGCCAGCTTCTTCAATGATTCTGCTTGCCTGAAGCCAGCTAGAAGTGCACAGGTGGTGATTATCAGAGTGGTAGGCTGTTGTATGATTATAAACACCTACCTATTGGGTGTGTGTTTCGCACATGTGGCTGCAGAAATCCTGCAAAGGTCATAAGTGCGAGGACCAATTATAAAGTTACAGCAGTTATTTTATTGCTGTAACTTTGAAAAGTCACTAAATAGGGCAGTTGTTAACGAAGGACTATTTATAAACAGTACTTCCTCATGCTTCTGCCTATATTTTCTGTAACAAATTTATCCTACTGGTTCGGGCTTGAGAGAAAAAGTGAGTACGATAAATGGTTCCTATGATCTTTGCTTACCTGAGGACTTGCAGTACTGACTGGCAATAAAGTAAATTCTATCTTCCTCTCTGAGTGTCACCAAAAGGGAACAGTGCCTTTACAGAGCTATCAAATATCTAAAAGTGCTGAGTAGCCCAACTACATGGAAAAAAGAGTATAACACCATGATGTATAACACCAAAGCTATGAGAATTACTGCACCCCACCGTAGTGCCTTGCCAATGGCAACTGTAGCAATGAAAAATGAAGTTTTAAGCTTTTGTAACAATAATACTTCGCTTCTCTAGACACAGTAATGGTTGCTAATCTTTTATACATTGCATTTCTCTGAAAGGATGACGAGCCTGAATTTAAATCAACTCCCACTCATGAAAGGAAGATTAGACAGAAACCCCCCCCCCCACTTTTATTTGCCTCCATTACCATATTCTCAGCAAATTTAAGATAATGTAAAGGTAAATTATTTGAGGGAAAAATTATCTCCTGTTCAAGTAAATGCAGTATCAGAAAATTAAAGGAAAAAGAAGAGAACATCACTGAAATGTGGGATTACTTACTTTCAACCCTTCTTATTTTTTACTTATTTAGATCTTTCCAAGGTTATTTTTTTTAGTACACTTGTGTATGTAAACTAAGATGTTAGCTTTGGATAAAAAGATGCTTGTTCACTACTTAGACATTACACAAATGTAATGTCTTAAGCTTTGAATATTCATATTTAGAAAACCAAATGGTTTGCAATGACAAACCATGGACCAATTAATAAAAGCCAGAGAAAATCTTATTACAAAGGACTGTAGCCTTTATGCACACAAATACAACAGAAAAACAGGCAGAAATGATTTGAATAATACAATTTTCAGGTTAAGAATTCCATTTCAAAATTCTGTGGCCTATATTTTGATGATAGATTAGGATACTGGCATATTAGGGGTAAAGGAAAGATATAATTGTATTTCCAAATTAAAGGCAGACTTTACAGAGTTACTTATTATTTCATAATTATTTTTAATACTGTGAATTTCTTTCAATCTAATTTTCAACCAAATTTTCTTTCAAAATTTGTAGATGCTTTGATAGTTATGTTCTTTTGCCGTGTTTAAGCAATGCTTAGTTATTAAAAACTCCAGGGCTTTTTTTTCCAGGCCTAGGAGAATAATCTATTAAGCTAAACGGTCATTCTTACTTGACTGTATTTAAATGGTAAATCTGTGCCAACTTACATATCCAGTATTTACCAGCTCTTTTCCAATATGGATGTAAGGAACTCAAGATAGCATCTTGCCCATCTTGCAACAGTGTGGCATAGAAGAGAATGATTTCTTCATAGCAAATGATAAGATGATGAAGGGAAGAAGAGAAAAATCTTGTCTACTGCGGCCCCAACCACCTTGGTCCAGACTGTTGCTTACCTGCCACTAATTCTATGCCATCTGCATAAAATCCCTAGAATTTCATTTTGCTGATGCAAGCAATTTGAAATTAAATAAAACAAGAAAGTGTTTTGGTTTTTTTTACAAAATTGCTATACCAATGAAAATGAATGACAAAAACCAAGCTTGGTGCTCTTGAAAAGTTACCCCTTTCTGCACTGTTGCTATACAGCATATTAACAGTAAAACAGGGCAGCCACAAGTGCTGATGAAGTGTAATTATTCTAGATGCCAGACTTTAGGGGAAAACCCTATATTCAAGAATACCCACACAGCTTTTTAAAAAATCCTGTGGAAAAAAAGATTATGTATTAGTAACCTTTCAGAGAGAGAGAGAAAAGTTATACTACCAAAGTCTCACATCATGACTTTCCATTTAGAAAGGAAAAAGTTATATATATATTTTGTCTACTTCTTTTCCCCACTCAGAAAAAGATAAAAAAAAGTAAAGGTTTCCCCATCAGCTACATCCAGTTTTAGGACATGGTACTCATCACTGTTTTTTGACCGAGGGAGCCAGCATTGTTCAAAGACATTTTCAGTGGTCATGTGGCCAGCATGGCTCTATGCCAACAGCACATGGAATGTTGTTACTTTCCCACCGAAGTGGTACCTATTAATCTACTTGCATTTGCATGCTTTTGAACTGCAGGAGCTGAGGCAAGTAATAGGAGCTCACTTCGTTGCTTGGGTTTTGAACCTGGGCTGTCAGCTCTCCCACTGACAAGTTCAATGTCTTTAACTACTGAGCCATCGTGCCCCCTTAGAAAAAGATACCATGCAGTAATTTTTTAAAAAAGCATTTAGATAGTTGGTGCTCCTGTTTCCCATCATCCCATCCTTTGTAGTATCTCCTTTCTTATGTCACAACTGCTTGTGATTAAATAAGTGGGGGGGAGTGCACTGGTGTGAGTGCAGGATTGTTGTCATTATCACAATATTCTAAAAAGAAGCACATGAAGCACAGACAAAATAAGTTTCAGCCAACTTAAAAGTTGAACCTAGGTCGTTGTACTTCTTCTTTCACATCTTGCTTTATTATTTTTAATCTAACGGGGTATTGTAATTCCTCTCTCCCCACCCACCCCCATTCTCCTGAGGTAAATGACAACTGAAGATGTGAATGACAGACCAAGCTGAAACCTGTGATTCAGCAGATTCTAATTGCTGGGCTCGGCCCAAGGAAGGAGAGATAGAAGCAGTCCATTATCTCTATTGATTTGCACTACTTTGTCAGCACTAATGATGTTATCTTATTAAAAGAGATAACTGCCTTTTAGTGCTAGCAATGCACTGGCTCATAAGACCCTCTGGTGGGGCAACTGTTATAAATACAGCTCAAGCTAAAATCCAAAGCAAACCTTTACAAGTTGCTTGCTCTCTGCTTCCCCCTCCCCTCTTTTTAATTGGGTTACACTTTTCCTTAATGTTATCTCAGCTAAAGACATTGTGTGGGCAGAATACAGTAGAGCAGGGAACGTGGGGGAGGAATGAGAAGCTTAAAGAAACAATTAAAAGAGAAACTTTGCAAATAAAAAACGATGTCATTGGCAATTTCAGAACAGTGTTATTAACTAACTCTTGAATGCAAAGTAAACTATATGGTAGCATTTATCATTGGAATATGTGACATATTAAACAGCAACAATTATTTAGCTGCTTCCTATGCAGTAAGACTAGTGCATGCATGGAAAATGATGTTTCTACTTGTTTAGTAATAAAAAATAGTAATTTACCATAATGAACGTTTTATACATAATTTCTTTCAGTTCGGGCTCTTTGAAATATCAACTATTTAAAGACTCTATTTACTAGCATTACTAATGCTCCCCTAGACAAACTTCTACATTAAAAAAAAAGAAACACAAAGCCTTTGCATTCCAATGGTTTACTATTTGCCACCCTTTTCCCACATAGGTGATAAATGTGACTTTTCCAATCCTGTAATAGCCATTTGCTTACAGAAATAGCATTTTGCAAATCGTATGTAAGCTGGCAGAGGGGGAAATATAGCCAAATTCTCAGTATGATACACATAAAACCTCCAATAAAATGCAATTCAGGTCTGTACTCAGATGCAAAGATCCTTTATTGTATAGAACATAGATGGTGAACCTATGACACATGTCAAAGATGACATGCCGTGATGTTCTGGGTGACACGCCAGCATTCACCAACACCTGACAACCATTCTCGAAAGCATGACTATTCTTGCCTGATTTTCAGAAGCTGCGGACTCTCGTGCAGTATTCAGATCCTCCCAAAATGAATTTGTTTTACTTTTTTTTGTAATTAGTTGATGATTATTTAAGTAATAGATAGCACCAGGATCAAACAAATTTTCCAAATTTTCAACACGCGAAGCCTAAAAGATTCTACATCGCTGTGGTAGTGTGGATCAGAGAGTATATTCTCCTTGTGCAGAAGTGTTATCCTGGTCATAATTTAAAAAATGGTGAATAAGTATAAAATAGTAATATTACGTTGTGCAGTAGTACATTCCATTTGTCAAATCAGCTCATAGATTATGAATAACTAAAACACATATTCTAGACTAATTTGATCTAGTGTAGTCCATAATATATACAGTTATCCCAAATAAGACATTTAAGTCTTTCTATCCACCAAACACTGAAACCACTAAAAGCACATCTTGGTTGACTCAGCCTTCGATCCCTCCAAGGTTAGTAAAATGAGGGCCTAGACTGTTGGGGGCAATATGCTGACTCTGTAAACCACTTAGAGAGGGCTGTAAAGCATTGTGAAGCTACATATAAGTTTAAGTGCTACTGCTATCTTGATATCTCAACACAAGGTTTTCCTCAGAAATTTAAGAGTTCACATAGTATATACCCAATGCATTTCTGAGGAGAAACATGGCTTTCTGTCAGTTGTTTAATATCTACTAAGGATGAACCACAATCTTCTCCTGAACCATGGTATGAAATAGTGTATCAATACAATATTGTACAGCATCTTTACGTAATTCATAATTATAAAAATGTTTGATATGAAGTTGCAAATTAAAGTTGACATTAGGACTGTGCAAGGCAGTTGAGAAAAGTACTTTGCAATCTCCTGCAAAGCACAACCTGAAGCATGAAAGCATCCACAATTTTTAAAGACTTACATGGCTGTTTCAAAGCTGCCTTTCACCATCTATGTATGCATATGCACAAATACTACTTCCATTCAGATAGCCAGAGAAACAGATGACATATAAAAGTAGAAAAAAAATGAACTTTCCTAATTAATAAACTTTATATTATCTCCCTTCCAATCATAAGAATGCCTTATGGTCATCAATAGTTTGTTTCCAAGCTAAAAAAGAATCATATTTGGCTAGTAAGTCCTATTATTATAGATATGGCGGGAGCCATGGGGTTAGCCATTACCGGGGACTGCGTACTCGCCAATTGGTGGCGGTACCGCAGTCCGACCCCGTGTACTCATCTCAAGGACTGGTTGGTCAGGGAATTCAGGGCCCTGGGCTCCGACTGTTGCTTTTCAACGCCAGGTCGGTGGTGAATAAAGCTCCTCTCATCCAGGATTTAATTCTGGATGAGAGGGCCGACCTGGCATGCATCACTGAGACCT
>JANHGC010004007.1:15200-36246 GCA_027560395.1 Boaedon fuliginosus | reverse complement strand
ATATTTTGATGTAGAGGACTGTATTTTATAGTGTTTGTTGACGCCTCGAGTTCCCCTTTTGGGTGAAGAGAGGCGGGGTATAAATCCAATAAATAAATAAATAAATAATAAATTTATTTATTTATTTATTTATTTATTTATTTATTTATTTATTTATTTATATTTATATTTATATTTATACCCCCCCCCTCTTCCCTGGTCAAGAGGAACTCGAGGCGGCTTACAACAGTATAAAATACACTTTGTACAATATAATATACAAAAATTACTAAATAATCCATTCATCTACAATCAAAAATCATCCAAAGGAAGTGGGGGTGGGGGGGTAGAGAGGGAATGTCAATTTCAGGCCTGTCTACAGACCCAGGTCTTGGTGGCCCTGTGGAAGGCCAGCAAATTGGGGGTAGTTCTAATCTCCACAGGGAGTTGGTTCTAGAGGGCTGGTGCCGCCACAGAGAAGGCCTTAGCTCGGGGACCTGCCAGCTGACATTGTTTAGCTGATGGGATCTGTAACAGGCCAACTCTGTGGGATCTAACGGTTATGACTGTTTCAGTGTCCTGGAGTTATGTGATCCCCTTTTACGACCTTCTGACAAGCAAAGCCAATGGGGAAGCCAGATTTACTTAAGTCATAAAATCAGGTTGGTTACATGAGTGACTTGATTTATAATCATTACAATTTATGACCGTAATATGGATGTAACTCCATTACGGATGTAACTCAAGGACTACTTGTAATTTGAACTAGACTGATTTGACCAACAGTGATTGCTTAAGCAATATGAAGTCTAATACCCAACTACCCCCCTAAAACTCTGAATCTGAATGTTCATGGTTTAAGCACATTTTAGCTACAATAGAAACATGAAAAATAATTCTCAAGGTGGAATATAAACTAAACTATTCATTGAACATAATGGTATAGGAATGAAATAATATATGAAAGATTGAGATCATCCTGATTCCTACTATACTTTCCAGATTACAACCACGATTTTTGAGATAAAAATCAAATTAAACCATGATTCCAAGCCCTATAAAGAGGCAACTCAGTCATTAAATAAAGTGGCTATTATGTGAAACTCCAACTGTGCTTATGATCTTATTTCAGCTTTCCTTTGCAAAGGTCGTAAACGCAAAGATTGGCCCTAAAGTTACTTTTTCATCACTGTTGTAACTAAAGAAGTCAAGATACTGTACATGATCAATAAACAAGTCAGCTGCTAAATAAGGGATTATTGTAAAACCAAGGCCTAAATTCAAGTCACCTTTCCACTAAACACAACGATCAATAAGGTTAGTATCATAGAGATAAAAATCACCAAAAATAATTTAGATGTTAATTCTTAATTAACAGTGCCTGCAGAAAGATTGTTAAATCAAACTACATAAATTATGATTTAGGCAAACTGAAATATAGAGTGTTTACACAATCTATGTCTAATAGTACACCTAAAAAAGGCCCTCTCTTTTTCAAAGCCCCAATCTGCTTCTTTTCCCTCCCTGGCCTTCCTAGCGTAAGTGACTGACACTAAAGAAGGAGAAAGAGATGGCGAGTAAAAAAAAAAAAGGAAAGCAAATATTTCAATGCCATTTTTAACTGCAATGCTTCATTTGAATGACTATTTAAAGTAGTGGTTTACTTAACTGAATTGAAATGCACCTGCATAGTGAATCACTGACAAGGCTGCCAAAAAGGATTTTCATCTGAATGCCTCGTACAATAGATTCAGCTACAATTTAGATTTAAAAAAACACACACAAGGGCATTCACGTTTCTGTTAGGAACCTTTCCATTAGGAACTCTTCCAAAATTTCCAAGCTTAGATCCAAGTGAAATGAAAGAGGCTTCAGCCAAGAAATTGCCTCTTTATAGGGTTTCATTGCAACACTATATCAAACATTGCGGTTGTAATTTGGAAAGCATACTAGCAATCAGGGGATGACCTCAATTTTTTTAACATTATTTCATTTTTAAAAGTGCTTGTTACCATTATAGTCAATGAGCTCCATTTTGTACTTTATTCTCTTGATACACAGAAATTGTAGGTACTAACTATGCAGTCCAGGGATGTTAAGTCCTAAAATGCTTTCGATAAATAAGAAAGTTGTTTTCCCTACATATTAGCCTATCTTGGAGGGACACTGGGCAAGATCCAATCCAAAACAAACCCTCACAGATCTCAAAAACCAAGAACAATTCATTCAGCAATTCCTAGAAAAACTGCTCACAATGTACCACAAATATATGGTTTTGTGGGCAACGCCCAATCTTTCATGATTGGTCATTCTGACTGACCTAATAGGGGGTAGAATATAATAACATTTCAAGGGTTATTCTTTCTAAATAGGAAGGCTGTATATTACTGCCTTCAACATTAAGAAGAATATACTATAGGTAAGAAGAAGCTATGCAGCAAGTTTACTCCTTGAATAGAAAACTCAGGAAAAGTTCCCAATGGCTGAACAGAAAGAAAGAAACTTAAAAAGGACCTGCCATAATGGATCAAACAGTTAAAAATGGTGGTGGGTAGTTTGTACTTTCAGGCTTACAAGATTGACATCAGCTCTCTCAGGTAAACCAAACAGGAAACACTACTAATTCTACTTTACTGTATAGTTACATTAGCAGAATCTTGCAAATCTGAAAGCACAAACTTGCTATTTTGAACTGCTTGATCCATCAGGCTGTTCTCCTGTCTGATTGCTTTGTAAAGCAACATCTCTTCCCCTTATTTCCCAAGGTCATCCATACATTCCATTAGAGTGAGGGAGGAAGAAGGAAGGAAGGAAGGAAGGAAGGAAGGAAGGAAGGAAGGAGTAGGGAAGAAGGAAGAGGGAGGAAGGAAGATTTCTGGCATTCACTGTCAACTTCCCACAAGGAAAACAATGGGAAAGCTGACAGGAAGTTGGAAGTCACTCCCACTCGCATTAATATTTGACCACTCATGTTTCATTAAGAAAATATCTCTGAAAAGATGCCTGAATTCCGAAATGTATAAACGTAATTATAAATGCTCTCAAATTTTAAAATTTACACTGTAAAAGAGAGATTTTGCTGAATTAAGACAGAAATCAATCAGGTACACTGTAAGTCTCCTTAAGATATTTCTGGTTTTATACATCTGTTTTTGTACCAGCTACTAACGTTCTTGAAGAAAATGCAGAGTAGATAGAGAAGGATAAAGAGTGTACAGAATTTTGCAAAAGAAAACAAAAAATCTATCTGGCTTCATAGAGCATAGAGAAGTTAAATAACTCCATAGTTATTTAATTGTAATTTATTAAACAACCTATGCATGGTTCAATTCCCGCAACATATTAAGTCAAAAATAAACAAATCACATTAACATGCTTACCATACATTATGTACCAGGCCTGTATTTGATGGTCATCTGTTTATTCTTTCTTTTCTAGAAGATAACTTTTTGTTCCTTCACTGCTCGCCCCGCCAATAATACTTAGTTGCCAAAAGATAGTCACCCCAAAATATCCAAACTGTTTTGATAGCCTATATTTGAGCCTAATATCATCTATGGTTTTTTTTTATTATGAAATAGCCAGCAGATGACATTTATGGAAATATTGCAGTTTACTCGTTATATGTTTATGGGTTGAAATTTGATTCCCCTTTCGGTTGTTCAGATTATTTTTAACTGTAACACTAATAGCAACGTATAACACTGCTACATTACAAGCTATCGTATATTGGCTTCCTATGGGCTTCCAGGTACAAAATAAGGGCTGACTGCCACGTATAAAGCTCTCGCTCACACTGTCAGATCATGTGGAATGGGCAGGCACAATCAGAGATAGGTGAATCTCTGTGTGTGCATGCTTCAGATCTCATCCGTGAATAAAAATGCCATCTAATGGGGACCAAGAGTTGGCTGCTCTTTGGGAAAAAAGTCTCACCCCACTGAGATTCTAATGGCTTCAATTAGGCTGGTTTTCTAGAAGGCAGATCACATTTTTTTAAAGTTGGGAAGCCATACAAATTCTTTAATTAAATAATGAATAAAGGGAATATCAAGCAGCTCATTACATGTATTCAAGTGGCTCTCCTTCCTTCACTTGCAGCTTTCTTCCTTGAAGAAGCTGATGGCTCATGAACCTGCCATCCTGCAATTAACCAGACCCCAACATACTTCAACATAATTGCAGCAGAACAAGCTTTATGTTCATAATTAGCTACTGAAAAGATATTCTTTTTTTCCCAGGCAGCTAAGAATACTGTAAGAGATGAGGAGTCTATGCCTGCACCTTCACTCTTAAACCGCTTCCGTGCCTCTTAGCAAATGGTTTCTTTCTGCAACAGCTTACTTGATGGTTGCCTGGTAGACAGAGGCAGAAAGAGAATTCTTTGGAAACCTTGAGAAGCCATGTATCCTTGTTGAGGGAACAACATATATTTAAAAGGGGAAACTTTATTATTAAAAATCTAATTCCAACAGATTCCCAGAACCTCAACCAATGGGCAAGTTTTATGTATCATTTTTTTTCATAAAAGAATAAAACCAGTTTCTAGCCTGGGACCTAGGGCAATTATTATTTTGCATTCATGTTCTATGGACTATGGAATCTCTATAAAAATGGGGATGATGACTACAGCTGACAAGCTTGATGTTATGACATAAGGATTCCACTTTCTCAGGCCTTTTTGCAGGCTGGATTTAGCAAGTGAAATTTAAAATTCTGAATATATAGGCTCATAGGAATAACTGAATGGTAAATCTAATTCTTTTGAGGAATCAACTAAAAGAGGAGATATGTGCAAGGAAAAAACAGAAATATTGAAAGTGAAAAAGCATTACCAGGAGTTAGAAAGCACACTATTTTCTTACCTCTAAATAGCCAATAGTCAAGTTTTTCAATATTTTTTGCTTCTATTTTTGTTTCCTATACTTTTTGTTTTTTTATTTGTTTTTACTAAATTCTGCTTTTTAAAATTTATAATATTTTTCAATGCACTGTAGCTTTTAGGCCATTTTATTAATTTGATTAGCACCAGAGTGATTTAACTTAAAAAAAAATATACATAACGGAAAACAAAATTGTTGGAGTGAAGTACAATTTAAATAAAGGCGATAAATATCCGTGATGAAGACTGCATAAACTTGCATACACTGGGAGATGCTTCATCTATTGTCTTAATCAAGTTTATAGTTGGAATTATACTGTAACTCAACTATCAAACGTGCCAGGTTTTACAGCCATGAACTGGAATAACTGAATATTGTTTGTTTTCTTCATCTCTCCACTAAGAGCTTTGTGGTTAAATTTAAGTATTAGTCATTAGATTCCACCAGGTAGAAGGAAACCTCAATTGGCAGATAAACAATTATATGAGAAAGACAAATTAATGTTTCACACATCCTACTTGAATTCAACCTACAAAATAGTGAACTGGGAGAGGCAGAAGAAAAATAAAGAACTGTGATTCTCTCAATCTGCTATAGCTTGGCACCCTTCCAGAGAAACATGGATCTAGCTGGCTGGAAATACTGGGAGTTGTAGTTCAATACATCTGAAGCATGCTAAATTAGACAAGGAGGGGTAATGCAAAATAATTATTCTTTGTCAGAGTTTTGTATTCATTTATTGCAGTACAAAGATATATAAATATAAGAAATCTGATGACTGATCCCAGTCATCTAGAAAACATCTGTTGAAAATCGCTCTCCCCTTTCTGGTGAATCACATAGGATGAAGTGAGGCAACAGTCATTCTCAATATTATCCCCCACCCCAGGAGAGACAGTGCCCATCCCTTTGTTGACATGGTGAAAACAACTTAAGCTTATACGGCTTCAGTAATACTTAGCCCATTTGATTGATTGAAGGTACCCTATCTTGTCTTTTACCTTTTGATTTTATGGGGGGGGGGGTTTACTGTGATGTTGGCAGGAGTTTCCCTGCCCCTTTCTTCTATGTATATTTTCTACATCGCCCAGAAATCTTCAAGATTGGGTCGAGTTAAAAGTACTTTCAATTAAATAAAGAAATATTCTGAACTGTACTTTCAGTGAACAAAGTGAAAAGAAAGCAGAATGCTCTGCTGTAAGGTGACTTGTGAAATGCAGACACATCATTTCTTTTGCATGAGGCCTTTTAATTAAAAATTTAGACTTCAGTGCATCTCCATAACAGGCTTATGACATTCCAAATTAATGCTATAAACTCAAGCTACGCTCTTCCAGAAAAGAGTGGGAAGAACCACATTTCTTTTGGTTCCTCTTATTGTTAGCTTACTTGTGTACAACACAGGTAGTCCTTGCTTAGTGACCACAACTAGGATCAGCACCTTGATCATTAAACAAAGCTGTCATTAAGTGAATCATCACAATTTTACAAAATAAAGCTGATATAAGCTGAAAAGATTGAAAATGTGAGTATTGGTAGTAATTTTCTCATTACCATGATAATTGCGAGGGCTTGCTAAATGAGGACTACCTGTACATCAGGCATCTGTATTACAGATAAATAATTCCATTGTTTTCCTCCAATAAAACGCTTTGACCTTCATCACATCTGCTTCCATATTGACTCTGGGTTATACTGTGTGTCACCTCAGCCTGTCACGTCTCACTCACTTACAGGTAAATATGAACATATACCAGTTGAGGACCATTATAACAAAATGTATGCATGTATGTATAAATGATATTTGTATACCACTGACTTCACAAGAACCATGGGCAATTTACGAAATTCAAATAAATGCATAAGATACATAACAACAAAGAACCATTATTCTATCCCAGAACTTGCAATGTTATTGGATCCTAAACGGCAAAAGCTCCATAAGCAAACAAGCTCTACTTAATTACCCCCCTGAAGGACTATAAATGCCATTCAAACTTTGAGGGGACTCAAAAACATCATATCCTGGCCCCTCATCTCATGAATGCTGGGATGGCTTCATCTTTTAATTCAGGAGCATCAAACAATTAAGATATTTAAAATAACATATACCTTTCATCTCCACTAAGATTAATACTTAGTTCTAACTTCTACACCATGTTTATTTTTAAATTTAAGACAACTCATGATGCTAACATCTCATGTTATGTGCAGAGTTACTGCTTTTTCCTAGATTTGCTTCTTTTAAAATATAGACTGAATCTGACCTAAATCCTGTCCTAAAACCTGTTATCCAAGAGGAGACAATTAAAGATTACAAAATTATTTTGCTACCCTAGGTATACACCTGATTTGATTATTTAAATATTAAAACATATATTGCATGAAATTCACTGTTAGAAAGTTAGTCAATTGATCTGAATAATATATACCCTGCTTAAACAATGGTTTTAAAATTTAACTTACCAGTAATCTAAACTTCTACCCTTCTGCATCAACCATTTTATTTCTACTAATATTTTAATATGATTTTATAAGTTTGCCAGATGTATGTGTGTGTGTATATAAATTCTCCCAACTTTGTTATTTTTAAAATCAGGTATTGATGACATATTGATAGTGATATTGGCAGGGTTTTTTTTACTATTGTTTATTTCTAGAGTCTTTCACTAGCAGCTTTCTAGCAGTTAACTCTCAAAAATTCAACAAACCAATAATGAGACCCTACAGCAATTTTTTAATGATAGGGTATGACTTTTTCAGATAAATCCCTTTCTCTTATTTCAAAAAGTTTATCATAATACTGAGATGAAAAAAACCACACATTCTTGAATATAACAGTTGAAACAACAAGTGCTAATGGCTTGTTGCAGCGATGTTTAATAAATAAAAAAATAAAATGAAGCATGCATTTAGACAATTATGTCACCTATTTAGAGAAAAATAAAACAACTTTATTCTGAAACAGTGGCCCAAAGCAAATCAAAACATACAGAAAACATTCTACTATTCTTTGTTTTAAAATATTACAATTAAATAAACATGGCTACTACTCAGTGTACTATATTATGCCTAGAATTGTATCCAGATCTTCCCATACTTAAGGTGCACAGCAATCAGAGCTTTTATTCCTAAATAATATGCTTGGCCCATTTAATAACTTTACAGATTTTATTTGTATCATATTTCCCTCCACAAGATGAAAATAGCATATACATTTCTCAACTTCTCATTTTTATTCCAGTAACCAATTTGTGATGTAAATTAGGCTAAGATAATGACTAGCCAATCACACAATGAGCTTCATTACTAAGTAAGAACTTGAATCTGTGTCTCACCAATCTAAAGCAAGATTCTGTTTATTAACCCATATTGGCTTTCCCTTAAAGGGTATAAAATCTAAACATGCTGAAAAAATGTGGCTGAATATACAGAATAATTTTGAAAACACTCTGTGTGATGTAAAAGCGTGTAAAATATGATGGAATACAACTATGTTAAATTAAGCAATTTTATCTTGCTCACATTCATTTGGGTTGATACTTCACATTTTTATATTTATGTATTTATTTATTTAATTTATATGCCACCCATCTCGCTAGTCTTCATCAAACAGACTACTTCAAAAATTTTACACATGAAGAAGAAATAATTATGAATTAAGACAACAAGAACTTCAACTTCATTGGTACAATATGTAGCTATTTATCTCATGGTATTAATTTAAATAAACAATTATATCAAAATAGTAAAAAGTATTTTCCAATTGTAACTGATCCTACATTGTGCTTTAACAGACTACAGCATGGATGTCAAACTTGCCACATCACGTTGCTGTCATGTGATGGTTTGCAATGTTTTTCCCATTTGCGGAGCTGGGGTGGGCATGGCCTGGACATGACATATCTGACATGACATATCTGGCCTACAGGCTGCCAGTTTGGACTACAGTTAGTCCTCAACTTACGATTGGTCACTTAGCAATTATTCAAAATTACAATGGATCCCCAAAAGCTACAAGAGCCAGTTTCAAAGTTATGCCCATTGCAGCAACCCAAAGGTCAACCATCCAATAACACAGACACTACAATACACCTTCCTGCCTATCTCCTCCCATCCTGCCCTTGGGCCTTTTTATCCCACTTCAACTGGGTCCCTGCAGGACTTGTGCAAGAGATACAAAGAACAGTATAAGTTAAAATAATAATGATGCACTATGGGCAGAGTAGTAAATTTCAATCCAATCAAAAATGTTTCTACCAATCCATCAAAGGAGAGACTGCAGTGAATCAGTTGGCATGGAAGAAACAGTGCAGTTTTGGGTGCAGCTATGGGACAACCCAAAGAAATACAACAAGATAATGCAGCTTGGATAAAGGACGTGGATAAGAATATAAATGAAGCTGAAATGAAACAACTCGTAATAACAGCAAAATGGTGGAGAAAAAGATAAGGAAGATCAAGAATTGGTCAGTACTAGATGAAGATGAACTACATGATTTTTGGTTGGAACAATTGACAGGTCTACACTCTCAACAACATATATTTAACATCATACTGCAAGGGCGTGAAATTAAAGATTGGTTAACATCTGGTAAAACCTACCTGATAATGAAAAATCCAACAAAAGAGGAAGGACCAGGCAACTATAGATCAATGTCCTTGTTACCAACAACTTTCAAATTGATAACTGGTGTTCTACTTGATGCAGTCCAACAACGTTTAGTTGAAAAATTCTTTCTACCTGAGTAGAAAGAAAAAGACACAATGACACATGCAATGTATGATGGATATTCAATGGGTCAAATGTGCCTCTCTAGTGCCTTGAAAATATTTTGGCTGACTTCTTTCCTGTCCCCAAACTGTATACACTGTATTTTCTCCAGCCACCATTTATAACAAACAAACAAACAAAAAAGAGCTCTAAGGAGAGATTTGAAGCAGGGAATGGAGAAAGTGATATATTATTTAAATGCCATGGAAGAAACATGTTTACCTACACAATGTAGAAGCTATTGAATTTGTTTTAAATAAAATGTTTTTATCAGGTCTTCCAACCTTTTACTATGAGTTTTTACCACAGATTCTGAAAATTTTGCATGGATTTATTTTTAGAAATAGAAAAACCTTCTTAAACCAATGAGTCATATACATAAGCAAAAACCAAGAATGCCTTTTCTTCCACAGTTCTCAATACTTATTTTCCCCTTCAATTCATTAATAGGCAGGGAGTGTTTCAAAGCAGACTAGTAACAAGAAATATTCCATCTGCTTCCTTGGATCAAACAATTTTGTTGACTAATCCATAAAATAATACTTACCAAAGGTAAAGGCTGGGCAAATCTGGATTTAAATCTGGATTTGAAGGGCAAATGTGATTTGGAGCATATTGCCATTTGGAGCACATAAGGGCACTTATTGGGAACATCTTAAAGTCATATTCCATATGTAAATGTTATTTATTCAGTATAGACTATGTCTGTGTTTACAGACCATAAACAAAATACACTTTCAGTTTCTAGCCGGCTGTTTGGTAGACACAATGGATCCACTGTAGAATCCTATCTAATTAAACCTATTTTTAAACAAGAAAGAGACAGGATACTTAAAAATCAGATAAAAATAGTAAACCTGATTAAACTAGTAAATTACGCTACTAGATTCCATTTTCAGTCATTGGTGAAAAAAAATCAATAGGACAAATACATTGTTACTTTGTTTCCCTTCATTTATGAATGCATGCAAAGATAATATAGTAACAACGCCACAAACATTTTGCAATTATTTGTATGCATATCATACGAATCCCATATAGTGCGATAGACTATGTCTCAGTTACATAAATCCGGCACACATCATGCTAGTTAGTTTGAAGACAAAATAACCCAAGACATTGGCAATTTACAGCTTTATAACTAAGAGTAAGCTGTGCAAATTCTTCATATAATTATGTGAAAAAAGACTGCTAAATAACCGCTGAGGGTGAAACCACATGAGTGTAAGGGCACTTAGTTTTAATCTATTGCAGTCAGTTAGAATTAGGCCTATAATGCTGATTGCTGCCTAGGCCCAATAAAAACAGAAAAATGTTCTATTGCAGCGGTCCCCAACTTTTACGGCTTGGCGGCCCAGTGTTGGGGAGGAGAACCGGTCTGCACAAGTGGCCTCCGTACTGGCCTGTGGCTCATACAAGTCCAGCTGTGCACAGACATGCCGGCCTTCTTACATGGCCCAGTTCCAAAAAGGGCACGACCCTGTAGTGGGCCACGGTCTGGGGGTTGGGGACTCCTGTTCTAGTGCATCTGTTTCCTACAGGTCATATTTATTTTATTATTATTTCATTTCAACTTGAAAAGTATTTTCTCACATGCTCACAAATCTAATGGCTCACCCTTGTGGAAACCATGGCTAGGAAAATGCTCAGAGGTGGTATTCAGTCAGTTTTGACAGGTTCCGGAAAACCAGCAGCGATAATTTTGATTGATTCAGAGAACCAGCAAATACTCCCTCTGGTTGGCCAACAGCATAGCCACACCCACCAAGTCACGCCCACATAACCAATAGTAAAAAAAAAATTGAATCCCACCACAGAAAAACCCCAGGAGTTTTCAAGTATGTAAACAGATGAATTAAAAACCTTCTACATGTCCGAAAATTACATTCAGAAGTGCAATTCTTCATTTAGAAGTCTAAGTGTCAAGACCCATTATGGTAACAAATGAAGGATCAAAAGGGAGATATGAGGCCAGAGAAAAAGAGCAGTAACAATCCATAATTATCTTGTAGATACAGCGCTTGTGAGCTAAAGGCTGTTGTGCAACTCTGTCCTTGCTATACAACGCTTTGCCCTGAAAGTGTGTTATGTATGTGCATTCTTAAGTATAAATACAGAACTGCTTGCATTTTATTAGTTTGGCATAACAGAATGTCTACCTCTAACACATCTACAATTCTGAAGTGTAAATAGGATAAATAGGTTTGAAAGAGGTCCACTCTGAAAGATAATATTCATTTTAGTCCTCTGCCAATTGTGTATTCCTAGTCAAATTCAAGACAGCTATCATCAAATGCCCACAGTACAGACAAATTTAAGGCCCCATTACATGAAACTTGACTGTAAGTGACATTCCAGAAGGGGCTCAGCAAATTTTTGCTCCAAACACACAGCCCAACAGCAATCCCAGAGAGGTAAAAACAACACAACACTATAAAGATGTAGGGCATTATTCAATGAGGAAGGAAGCCACAGCAGCATAAATAACTTCTTTCAGCAACAAAGCACTTCTCTCACAATAATCTTCAAGTGGGTACTCTGCTACTGCAGATGACTTAAATTAAGGTAGGCTGTGCTGCAGTCGACAGTGTGAGTCAGCAAGAGCTGCCTGTAGGAAACTGCTGACATTTTTAGAAGGCTTACAAACAGAAGTAAGTGTGTGTATGTGTGTGTGTGTGTGTGTGTGTGTATGCTCCCACAGACACACATGCACACACTGGTTTCTACTCAGGAAGTGCGGGCACACATACCATTAACATGTAGAAAAACAGTAGTGTACAATTTCTCATTTCCTTATTTACATGTCCAATTCACCTCTGAATGTTAGCTGTAATTAGAAACTGCATTAAGTCCTTCAGAATCAATTTGTTTAAGCATATAAAGCAGCTCAAACAAAAGTGTTTGAGTAACTTCTCTTTTTGAAAAATGAACATCTGTCCTGCAAGAAAACAATATGCCCTTTTTATTTTTAATGAGTGGGGAAACTTATTTTGAATTACAGCACTCAAAAGTATTTAATACTTCAGCTGGGAAATTATTTTATAAGCAGAGGTGTAAGGTTAATTTCTAGAAAGATTGATGCTGGGACACAATCTCTCTTTATAACAAAATCTTGTGACCTGCAAGATCACATCTAATGAAAAATGGAAGGAAGGTCACATTGACACACTAATAGAGAAAATACAATCTGTACTTGCAGATTATTACAGTGTCACTCAAAGTCTTCCAATCTGAGATTTGCCAAAGAGGCAAGTGAGAACAGGAATATTGCAAAATATAGCTCTCTAAGATCTCGTAAGAGCTTCACTTTAGAACACAATTTCAATATACAGTACTCCACAATATACTCACTTTTGTATTCTTTGTGGGGGGGAAATTCATGCATTTATGAAAGATGTCCTGGGACTCAAAAGGGCACTCTAGCATCCATAGAAAAATTGGTATAGCATAATGGATATCAAGGGATGGAATAGAGAAGATTTTTCAGAAAAATATTTCCACAATCCTTTTTTAAACTAAAAATGCACTGTTGATGAGACTAATAATGTAACAATGAATTATTACATCCGTTCAAATTGAGTGATTTCAGTAGTGCAAATAACCTGCCTCTGGGAAAAACATCCAACTTATATATATAAGTACATAAGCATCTAATATCAGCCGCCAATCAGAAAAGGCCATTGGGATTTCCGCCCCCCCCCCGTTTAATATTTTTCTGGAAATGTTTGTTCTGGTGGATAGAGCGTTCAATATGGTCTACAAAATATAAATGTAATCCACATCAAAACATATTAGATAATCTTGGACAAGCAGTTGTCTTTCTCAGTTATCTTAAATTTAAAATATACTTGGAGTAGTCATTCTTTGAACAAAGTTATGGAAACCAATAGGGCAACTTTGTAATAAATTACTAGATTTTAGTGGCTCTACTCTATGCATGAGGTAAGATCAGATCCAACCACACAATTGTATATTATTCCCCACCTCAATAGACAGGCATTCAAATACTCTGAGCTCCACACAGAAGGGCAGGATTGAAGTGGAACAAATAATCATGAGACATCTTACAATGTTGATCTACAAAAGCATAATGAGATAATGATAAAATGTCTTTAAGCCATCTGAGCCTACATGGCAAGACTGGGCACAAAACAGAACACGTACCAAGGAATGTATTTCTGCTGATTTCTACAATTCCTTAAATGTCCCCTGATAAACAAACTTGAACCTTTAATTTCTGTACTCTTAATTAAAGTGTATGATAAAATATCAAAAAGAGAATATATCAGTCTATGATAAAGAGTTGATATCTCCATAACACCATTCATGAATACCAATGGAAATTATCTAATGATTTCAGTCTAGATATGTTTATATCTAGTTTAATTTAAAAAACTATATCTTAGTTTAATTTACAGTTGTGTAATTATCAATTACATAACCAGTTTGGGGTTTTTTTCTCTTCAGAAAGATGAATATTGCAATCCTAAACACATATTCAATACAGCAGAACTTAGAGAAAGTAAAATTGTATTATAACTTGAAAAGCATTTACAGAATGTACAAGTACAGCAACAATACTGTGAAAAATAGGCTACCTAAATCTCCACAGAGAGAGGAAATTTATCTATTTTAAATACTTTACAGAAATTGCCAACAAACTCGTATAAAGCAGGAATTTATTTTTTAAATTACTTTTCCTTTGAAGAAAATGTACTGTGCATTCTCTTACTAAACCTGATAAATCTTCTTACTTAGATTCAATTTCTGCTCATTATTGATCACAACAAAATATACACATTCCTCTGCTTCTTTGCTTGCTTGTTTGCAAATGATAATTTCTGTTCCAGAATAGACAGGCTAAGTTTTGATGCTTTTCAACACCACAAAGATGCTGTAGTCCAACTAGAAAGCAGAATGAGTATGCTGCAAAGCTGGCTAAACTCATTAATTTTACATTTTCTTGAAGCAAGCTTCAATATGGATACTTAGTTCATGCAGCTGCCAAGGGAGGAGGAGGAGATATTCAGTGTACATGAAACAATCGCCATGTTTTGCAACTGCTGAGTAAAGATTGTTACTACAGACGTGGCAAACTTTAATCAGATTTCAGAATGGAAAGATGGGAAATTTAAATAATCCAGAACAATCTGTTATTGTGTCTGACATAAATTAATATGAAAAATATCAATATTGCTAGCATATTAATTTTAACTATTGAAACACCCTATGGAGCTCAGCCATCTAAGTCATGGTTGTCTCAAAGATGTTTTTTCAAGAGGCAACTGCACTTTCTGGAAAAAGCACCTCTGGAACAATATTGAAACACCCATATCAGTTTCTTAACAAAACCCATGGTGCTACTTATTATTGCACTCTACCTCCAGATTAGTCATTATATTTGAAGGAAGATTTAGCTGATCAGAAGACATACCAGCAGATTCATAAGGGATATAAAACATTACATGTTGAGACATTATCTTCAAGCATTACTTAGTATGAGACAGCAAAAATAATAAAATATTTCAATAATGCGAAGCAAACTGATGCCATGATTCGAATTCAATCAAAGTCTGCCTGGAATTCTGGTGGGAACAAACGATAGCATTTTGCTCCTATGAGGATTTTGAACAGAATAAATTTGGGCTAGCATCTGTCATTTGAACAATAAAAAAAATGACATGAGGGCAGGTTTGGACTTATATGGTAAAGTTTTTAAAAATGTCTTTTTTCTCCGTGTTTTTTTTTAAATGCTCCATATTTCTAAGAAAAGAAGGCCATCCATTTAGGCAGCCTGGCCCCATATATTGATAAATAAAGGCTTTAATGTTATTTTTTTTTAAATGAAAGGGCAAGGAATCTCTCAGTTATCACTTAAACCTTTTAAATAAGTCAACTGCTCCAGGTTCTGACCCACGGAGTTTCTGAAAGTGGAAGACTAAAGAGTGGTTTTACCTCAACCCTTCTTAATAATCCCTTTATTTACATTTAGCAGGTGATCCAAAATTCTTGATGTTATTTGAAGCTTTAAAATTTTTGGGACATTTGTGCATGTGAAATTACACATCTGTATACTAGAAGAAATAGGGAAAAGAAACCAATCTCATATTTAACTCATATTGCAGGAAATTCTATTTTTCCTTGGAGCATTTGTATTACAGATCTCACGATACATAATTTGTTCACTTTTTGACCTTTTTCTGGGACTTTGCATAATTTTAATACTTCAACATTAAATATTATAGTTACAGCATGTGCCGTGATGCCACATTCGGACTCATTCCATAATCAGGTGCGATATTCAACAAAAATATTCCTTTTAGGACCATTGGTGTTGCCCTGCTGGGAGACATCTGTCTGAAAATTATATTAACGCTACTGTGGGGCACTCCTGTGGGGCAATAAATCAGGAGCATCCTCCAAGACAATAGACCAGAAAACAGTTTAAAAACTTATTTATAATTTTTTAATCTGACATTTCAATTGAAAAATTTTAAAAAAGTTTGATTCAAGAGATATTATATCTTCCCTTATCTTGGAATCTTAACCCTTCCCATCCTTTATTATTAACCTTTAACAGCATTAGGAAATATTAACATATAAACCTCCCCAACTGAGATTGGCAAATGCATTTCCCATGTAGACATTTGCCAAATTATAATCATATTTCCATACCATCCATAATCTATAGAAAGCAGTTATTGCATTAGTTCTAACAACTCCTGTACTTCAAACATAGCGTCTAAACACATGCTCTAAATACTCACACCTTCCCACTCACATTTTTATTCATATTAATCTACAATGCCTAGCAAATTTCCTATTACAGAACCAAACATTTGAAAAATTGCTCATGTGAAAATAAACCAATAATGTGATGTATCTGAGAACCTAATACTATACCTAGTCAATGATCTGCATTATTTTTATGAAGCTACTCTGTATATTCGAGTGTAAGGACAAAGAGGAACAAAATGATAATAAATTTAACACTGGGAGATTCATAAAGGTCCTCTCTTCTAGCATTCCATAACTAGTTAAAACAATTGTTCCACAATGCTTTCTGCATGAACTGCTTTGCACAGTGTTCAGTTTCCCCAAAAGCTAGCTGTAAAAACCTAGCAGGTTCAAAAAACATAGATAAAGTTCTTGATCCTGGTACCAAAATCTTCAGGAAACAAGTTCCGGAGGCTTCAAAATCCTTGTGACTCTGATGTCTGGAAAACAATTTTTTTTGAGCCAGTGAAATAAAGAGCCAGCCAAAGAGGAGATGGCTATGCTGGTAGTGAATAAAGCTAATTAGATATCAATTTAGAATATCAAAGAATTTGGGTGTACAATTCCAAAACGGGAAAGTTAAGCTCTAAACCCTGTTGCCTAACTGAGCAATCTAAAGTGAGAAATACCAGTGCAGGCAGAATGGAAATATCAAAAATATATTCTAGTTCAGAATGCTTTTCTCTAAATGCTAGCATTCATGCAAACTAACACAGCCATATCAGTAATATTTTTTTTTTTACTTTTTACTCCTCAATTTAAAAATCTTTATATATATATATATATATATGACATACTGGATAGGCAGCGGTAGTTAAAAAAGGCACTCCAACCCCAACTTTGAACATGTGAAAATAAAGGTAGGATTTTCAGCAATATTTAAAATACAAATAGATAGTTACATTTATTTCTGCCTTCATATACACTGTTTCAATATACAGCAAATTTGAATCTGAAACACTTCAAAACTCTTACAGAAACAGGTGCTGTAACTTTACTTGACATGAGAAAGCATCAAACATTCTATTTATACTCATTACTCCATCATAAGAAAAAGTTTCATTAACATACATTCCTATTTTAGATTGCTGTGATTTTATAACACTTTGCTGGAAGTGAGTAAGCATGCACTGGATTGCATTGTAAAATTTCCCACACATCTATCTAGTGACAAGCAGCAGCATGGAGTCATTCTTCCAGTCCTCAACCTGTCTCTCCCGCCTCTACTTTCCAAACATTAATTAGAGCTAGATTTTTATCGCAAATGTTGTTTGCATTTCTGTACTGTAGCTCATCAATGAAACTCAACTGAAAACACCCAACATCTCCACACCATTGCTGAAGGCACTATTTGTGCAGCTTGAGAGAAGGAAGCATGCCACAAAACAAGTTATCCTCAAAACTCAGGATACAATCAATCCAAACTTTTATTCCCACGCTTATAATGCAGTGAGGTTTTTAAAAACATCCTTCTGTTTAACAGTGTTGATATTAAGTATCCAAAATTTCCAACGCAATACCTAATTTCTCGTTGTACTAAGAGGAAGTTTGTAAATGTGAGGCAGATGCAATGCCTTCTAGTAATGTCAGCATTCTTTGAAAAAAAAAAAAATATCCGTGTGTTGCCATACTTTATTTCACTGCTATAAATATCCTTGCATTTTATGATGAAGATTTTCTTAAAATCCACACATAGATTTATGCAGGTGAATGCACCTATCCAAAATGCTATAGCATCAATTCTCATACAAATCAAATTACATTCCCATATCAAAAAAATACATGAATGACTTTCAAATGGGTGAAACAATTTCAAATGTTTTAAAACTAATCAAGTAAATTGTTAAAACAGTGGATTTAACAAGGGATTCATGTCAAGGAATTCACAGTGTTTTAAAAAAAACATACACTACAATTTATGTCTAAATTCAGGCTGGTAGATCTTAAGGGTCACTTACCTAGGACCTTGGGCAAATACCCCTTTCCCCCCAAAGTAAGACCTATCCTGAAAATAAGCCAGTTTTACATATATGCCTAATATAAGCCCTACCCACCAAGTAAGCCCTACTTAAGAGCCTGTGCAGCTGACCAGCCACCCATTCCATGTGGTTGCTTGTGGTGCCGCAGCCACAAGGCAAGGTGGTGGTGGTGGGTGGAGCTGCCCCACTCTCCCCACACCGGCTTACCTCAGGGTTCCTGCAGCCAGATCATCCATGCCCCAACACTTGTCTTGCTGCAGCAGCACCAGCAGCCACATGAAGCAGGGGCCCAGGTGGCCATCACCCCATTTCTGCTTGCTCATGGCCACAACAGAGCCGGAGGCTGCTTGGTGTGCAGGTGCCATGGCTGCGAGACAGGTATCGGGGTGTCGGTGGCCTGGCTGCGGGGACCCTGAGGTAAACCAGTATGGGATGTGTGGGGTAGGTCCACTCCCCTGCCTCATGGTGGCAGCACTAGCACACCATGCTGCCTCCTGTCCTGCCACAAGCAGGCAGAAGAAATGAAAAAAATAATACACCTCCCCTGCAAAATAAGCCCTAATGCTTATTTTGGGACCAAAAAGAAAATAAGACCCGGTCTTATTTTTGGGGAAACATGGGTATTAATTCATACACGTTTGCCTACAAAGTTGAGAATGCTAGGTAGATAGAGATAAAGTTTCTCTCCTTACTTACTCCTCTCAGCCTGCTCCTTACCTACACATTTTGCAGCTGCTTTCAGTAGTCATGCCTTCAAAGGATTTTATGGCTAAATTTTGGGCAGCTGATTTCCTAAAAGGTCTTGTTCTTGCAAGACTTTCTAGTAGGGTTACATAACATTCTCAATTATAAATCCCTGAGCTACAGACACGCTAGGTCAGGGCTATTAAACACGTGGCCCAGATGTGTCATGTGATGGCCATGCCCACGCCCGGTTTAGCAAAGGGGAAAAAAGTCCCAATACACGTGACACTGCCATGACGATGCGAGTTTGACACCCCTGCTCTAGGTTTTTCACTCAGATGACTCTACGATGGGTGGGGAGGAGGGGCATTCAGGAACTGAGGTTTTTATAAATGTCAATAACTATGAGTGGGAAACCAAATAGTAAAGTAACTATGGACACCTGCATAGCACTACATCAAACATTGCATCACACCTGGGAATTGCAAAATTTTACTCCAAATTTAAATTGTAGTTTTCAAATTAAGCAAGCCTGGTTCTGGATTGTTTAATGTTTTAATTTCAATTAAATAACATCCGGATTTTTAAATACACTACAAAGAACACTTCTGCTTTAAAATGGAACAATTATCCCTTACTCACACAGGTGAGTCCTTGGTTAACATCCATTTGTTCAGCAACCAAAGTCATCCTGAATGAGGAGACTTATGTTGCAGCCATTACAGTGTCCTGCAATCACATGATCACTATTCTTAATCTTCAATTATAAGCAAAGTTAATGGGAAGGTGGTCACAAATGGCAATCACTTGACATAACACTTAATAACTACATGGGATTTGCCTAACATGCTTAACAACAGCATTGCTTAGTGATCGAGTATGTTCCCGTATCCAGTTCTTGGTAACTGAGGGACAGATGATTACCATGATTAGGGAGAAGACATATGCATTATGTTCAACTAACTCATTGATGTAATACTAATCAAAGTTTAGTGTAACTCTGAAAGATCCTGTGACTACACAGGAGCAAAACATCCACCTAATCAGTATCTCGGTTTCTTCATCATTGTATTACATGGGAACTATACCTGTATTTTATTAAGTGTATTCCATATAAGTATATTTTATATTCAATATATTCTATAAGTTCATATTAAATTCCTATTTTTATAGAGCAACAAAGAAACTATAGATTTGTAGCATAGGATCTTCATAGTCCAATATAATATTTACTCAGAATTAAGTATAATCGTGTTAAACAGCTTCAGTCTCAGGCAAATACATACAGGATTGTAAATTCAGCAGACAGTAGAAAACATTGCATAGGGAAGACAAAAAGTAGGCAATGTGGTGGCTTATTCGTCACGGTGTGCATAGACACCTCACCGAACTTTTTGACCCATCTTCTAAAATCTTACAATAAAAATAAAGAGGTGGCCTAATGTAAAATAAAATCTCAGCTACAACACTACATTTAGTTGTAAGAATGCATCTGCACTTTGCACAAATCTAAGCACATATGAAGAACATTCAGATGCTGGGCAACTGTAGACAGGGATTTTGTTAGCAAGCAAATCCATCAAGTCAAAGTTGGTGGTAGTAGAGAGTACCATTGGAGCACAAATGGGATGGTAAGGAAAAGCTACTCTAATGTAGTATGTTTGCGTGTGTGTGTGTGTTCTGTGACTGTGCAAGTATAAGAGATGGTGCCCATGGAGGAGGAGCTGCTAAGATGGACTACAGTGAACCAGCAGTTTCACAGGAAGGAGGGAGCACATTCCAGAAAGGGGAAAGGGACAACAAGCAGCACAGCCCAGAACTGAATAGGAGACAGAGGAAGAGAGTTAGGATAGCCACTCCCTAGAATCTCCCAGGCTACCGTATATATCCTTTAGAGCAGTGGTTCTCAACCTTCCTAATGCCGCGACCCTTTAATACAGATCCTCCTGTTGTGGTGACCCCCAACCATA
>JANHGC010004007.1:0-10439 GCA_027560395.1 Boaedon fuliginosus | reverse complement strand
CAGCGCGCGTTTGACAGCGGCTTGGAAAGCGCGCCCACGAAGCGGGTAACCAGCGAACCGGGAGAAACCCACCCCTGTTTATATGGCTCTGTAGGTTCAAGGCAGCCTAGGACCTGATATATTAGTTCCATGCCAGCATCACCTAGCTTTTTATTTACTATAGCTCAGCCTGCTGGAGGTTTTCTGGTCAATTCCAAGCATTACTAGTTTAAAAACAGGCCAGATAATAATATAGATTCCAGTTGTTAGAAGAACAGTGCCAATCAGCATAGTAAACACTACATTAGATGACTATGTTTGATCTATGTAAAGCCCTGTAATGTAAGAGAGGGTTTCTGGCATTACTAAAATTAAATTTAGTAATTTACAAAATTACATTTACACCCTTGCTATCCAGCTGGTCTAAAGATAAAACTGTCTCTCTCAATCCAGTGCCTTCAGATTTATTGAGACAGAACTCCTTAAAATAAATTCAGTCTACTCTAGGTGAAATGTTAGGAAAGCATTTCCTAATCAAGGTGACCAATCAATTATGGCTATTGCCACTTTTCAAGCCAACCAATCAATGCTTTCCTTTCCAGTGTTCTATGGGTACCTACCCCATGGCAGATAAACATTCACAGATTCTAAAACTGGTGACCAAACTCATTCATGTTCCTTTCTCAACCAAGGAAAGAAAGCGAAAACACGTGCTAGTAATTTTATTCTCCTTTCTTTCTATTTGCCAACCTCCTTTGTCCTGTTACATCGCAAATAGAATGCAAGAATGTTGGAAACCATCCAGATGCTTTAAAGCTGCCATCCAAAAAGGTGAAGGCAGAGAAGATCAACTAATTGAGTCCATTAACTATAATACAAGCCGACTGGAACTCTGACAATAAATAAATAAGCATTTTGATAAGACAAGTTCATGAACTATAAATGGAACCCCTTGAAAATTTACACATAGTCTAGAATTCATGGAGGATAGAAATCACAGAGCAGAGGCACAGTGAACCTGAAAAAGGAAGAGGCTGAGGTGAAAACACTCCATCAGAATAAAACAACCATGGAGAAATTGCTACCAAGGGTTGGAAAAAAATTCTATCATATTGGCAGTGAGCTAGGTTTTCAAGGAACAATTACCCTTGTGCAATGCGAAAAGACATAGGAAAAGGATGTGCAAATATTTGATTTGATTCCTGTGTCAACAGGATAATCCATACATTCTGTATAAAGAAAGCATTTGCTTGGCTCAATAAAGTGATTATTCCGACGACCTCATTGTCTGCACTAATGATGTATAATCCAATAATATATAAGGAAGTAGGCAGTGAAGAGAAGCTAGAATGGAAAAAAATATTTTAAAGGAGTAAAATGGCAGTACTAGAAGAAATAAGAGTAGCTAACCTATTATGTGTAAATCAGAAGTTCTTTATTGAGTGATCTTTTTATGTCATCTTACAGTATATGCCAAGATCTAACATTGTGATCTCAAAATCATAAACAATTAGCAAGTTTTTCAGTTTAGTTGGTAGACTTTTTGCCATTGCTTCAGCTTTACAAACTAGAATTCTTGGCCATGGAGGAGGGAACATCCCACCACATAATACATATGTGCAATCCAAATGTGAAATTAGACCTTTTCTCACAGGAAATAATTTTGCTTGATTAACCTCGTTACAGATAAAACGACACAAACACGGCAGAAATTATTACAAGCAAATTCTGAAGAGATTGAATGAAACCTTTGAATCAGCCTATGAACGCATGTTTTAACAACCTTTCCAGCACTGATAAGAACTAAGCTTGCTATAAAAGGAGAGAAGGAAAGGCATTATTAAAGCAGGCCTTTGATTAGTGCTGGATGCAGGAAGATGTGTCACCATTTAAAAGGCCAAGTAAAAAAAAAGTTGCTGTCTTTGAGGGGAAAAAAAGTCTTTATTTGAATCATTTCATTTGAAATGATCTCTTTTCTTACATCCCGATAAAATGTCATTATGATAGCACTCAGAAAGGGCTGAATGAAAGCCAGAGGAACTTCAGAGATGAGCATTTGTGCATTGGAAACTTCAGTGTTCTAATGAAATGTGCTAGTACCAATCAACTCTTTGATGGATGTGACCAAGGGTGGGCTCCAAAAATTTCAGCAACTGGTTCTCTGCCTGGTTGCTGGGTGGGCGTGGCCTAGTCGGCCTCTTGCACCATGGCAGGGGGAGGGCATTTTTGCCTTCCCCAGGCTCCAGAGGCTTTCCTTGAGCCTCTGGGAAGGCAAAAATGGTCTCTCCGGGCTCCGGAGGCCCTCAAGAGGCCAGAAATGGGTTCGTTTTCAGACTTCCAATATTCCTGGGAGGTCCTTTTTTTGCCCTCCCCAGTCTCTGGAGGCTTTTATCTAGCCTCCGGGAGGGTGAAAACAGCCTCCTCCCGGCTTCCAAAGGCCCCTTGGAAGCCCGAAACAGACCCATTCCCAGCCTTCCGGAAGTTCCAGGAGGCCCATTTTTCACCCTCCCTGAGCCTCCGCACGGGCCCTGCACTTCCCTGGGATTCAAAACGGGCCATGTGGAGACTCCTGGATGGGGCGGGGCAGGGTTGGCGGGGCCAGCCAGGGGTGGGATTTTGGGGTTGGCCGAACTGGGCAGACTCTTAACAAGAGGATCGCCTGAACCCGTGTGAACCCCCAGCAGCCCACCCCTGGATGTGACATATGGTAGTATTTCATGTAGAAATATATTCAGATGTACATATTCTATGGATTCCATTCAACATGCATTTTGGACAGACATGCTGCAGTTTAGTAGCCAATGGAGGATACACTAAATCAAGATGGTCCAGTCCCATCTTTTTTATTAACCAAGCAGTTTAATAAAGCAATGGACTCTGAGCCTATAATAAATATTAAAAGTATTCAAGAATCAGTAGTTTATTAGGAAAATTATCTGAGTTCCATATCTATGGAATTCAGGCACTCCAGAGTTAGGCTCATAGAAAAACAAGATAGAAAGAAGTTTTTCTTCTTTTTTCATGATATTATGGTAGAACCTGGTATACTTAATTAAAGCTAACAAATTCAGGGCTGAGAAAAGAAAGTACTTTCTTACCTATTATCTACTATCAGTGACAAGCCAATGTGATTATTAGATGCCTACTAATATGTGGCAGCATGTCCCCAGCATTGGTTGCTATTTGATCTTTTTCTTTGGACTTTGAACTTCCTGGACACTAGATATTCCTGTGATTTTGTTCAGCAGGGCACCCTTTGCAATCCAAACCATATCTGCCAATTGCAATCGTACTTACCATAGTTACATTTACCCTAAATGTGAATGGCTCTCCCTTGCTTGTATGGGAGATGGAGTGAGGTGGGGAAAAAGGCAGCTTTTAAGGGCAACAGCTTTGGGGAATGTTGCTAAATTACTTGCTAATAGTGGCACTGTCATTTGTTTGAGAGGTGTGCTAGGTGGGAATAACACCGCCCCCCCCCCGAAATAACAACAAAAAAGGGCTGAGCAATTGCATTTGTCCCTTTTGCCATCCCGTTTTTCATGTTCTCTATAGTGTTAAAATGCCAGCTTGAAAAATTTATTGAATAGACCTTGCCCTTAATTGTTATTTTGCACTGTACCAGCTGGAGATTTAATGACAAGATTAGAAAGTGTTAGTTAGGACATAAGTTAAAACCATTCTTTTCTTTTTTTTAATGCTTTCTGTAAGAGGAAGCAGATTGTTGATTGTTTGCAATGTTGATGATATATTTTGCTCTGTCTATTGTTACAAGGCCACATCATCACCTATATGATTGGTTCCATCTGCTTTCATGGTATGTGTATGCGAGTGAGCGAAGGATTGAGATAGAATACTTGCTATCGGATTGAAGCTTCTGGCAGGAATTTAAAATAGCGAAGAAGAAAAGGAAAGGAAAGAGCAGAGACATTTTTGCTCCCCAAAGTGAATAACGAAATGCCTCTCATCTTTGCTTTGCTTGCAGCATCTGAACAGACTGTCACAAATTGCTTCAGTGCCCAGTAGCTTGCCAGTCTTTCTTACTTGCTGATGCCAGAGAGGACTATTTATTTCTGCCAGTGCTAGGAGGGAGAAGTAGGATTGCTACACATGTAGGAAACACCCAGCTAAATCCCAAAGGTGTTAAAGGGTAGAGAATACAAGGAAGAAATTAATCTGCCAGAATCTGCATATGAAAGGGATGTCCTTATGGTAAAAGCATTGGTTGGAAGTGTACCTTCAGGGAGTTTTACAACTGTGTGTGATGTTGCTGCCACTTTAAGTGAAATACAGTTGAACCTCTGGTTGTGAATGCTTCCATTTGCGACCAGATCGGGTGATGACCAGAATTTTTTACCTCTGGTCGTGAATGGGTACTCGGGTGGTGAGCAAACAGCTGTGGCGATTTCCTGTTCCGTCCCGTGCCATTTTGTCTCAGTTTTTTTGCACATGCACTTCCAGTGATGATGTCATTGGGTGATGACCGAATTCTTGGAATGGATTACGGTCGTCACCCAAGGTTCCACTGTATGTTAAACCTCATAGACAGTAGTTATTTTGCACTGAAAGACAGATACAGGTAGCCCCTGATTTACGACTGTTTGTTTAACAATGGTTTGAAGGTGTGACAGCCTCAGAAAAAGTGACTTACAACCCATCCTGAAAATTGCAGTTGTCATCTCACCCTGGGTCACATGAGTGCAATTCAGGGGGTTGGCTATTGGCTTACCTTTACAACAGTTGCAGCATCTT
Organism: Boaedon fuliginosus; assembly: GCA_027560395.1. Taxonomy (NCBI): domain Eukaryota; kingdom Metazoa; phylum Chordata; class Lepidosauria; order Squamata; family Lamprophiidae; genus Boaedon; species Boaedon fuliginosus. The sequence goes on along the minus strand of JANHGC010004007.1, from coordinate 5,708 downwards.
GAGGTCATGGGACCGCAACAAGCAAAACTGAAGTGGGGAAGCTGGGTTTGCTGAACCACAACTTCAACCCCATGAGTCATTTAACAATTGAGGGATTCGCTTAACAACGCTGGTGATTTGCTTAATGACCTGGTAAAAAGGGTGCTACAATCAGGGTAACTATATGATGACTCACTTCTTGACCACATCGCTTTGCGACCAAACTTCTGGTTCCAGTTGTAACCATAAATTGAGAACTACCTGTATTACTATTGTTAACCATTCCATATATACTCTGCTAGTTTGGGTCTTAAATGTCAAAGGAACCTGTGCAAAAATAGGCTGTATAAATCCTTCCAAAGAGGCGCTTCCCAATGCATGAATCTGGTTATGAATTCTTGAATCTCTAAAGCAGGGATGTCAAACTCGATTTCATTGAGAGCTACATCAGGGTTGTGTTTGACCACAAGGTCTGGGGTGGGCATGGCCAGGGTGGGCATGGCCAGCTTGACGTCACTTCTGTCGGGGGTGCCTGTCGTGGCCTGAGTGCTCTGCTAGTAAAAATGGGCTCCCGGGGTCCGTTTTCAGCTGTGACGGCCTCCTGCAATCCTCCCAAGCTCCATTTTCACTGGCAGAGGCATGGTGGGCTGGTCTTTGTTGTTTCCAGGGCGGCCCTGTGGGCCAGATCTAAGCACCCTGCAAGCTGGATCTGGCCCCGGGCCTTGAGTTTGACACTCCTGCTCTCTTGTCTTGAATCTTGTCTTTTTCAGAATTGCACATCTGTTTTCGGAGCTGTTCATGGCAGTTTTCTGCAAGACCATGAATTGTGTCCAGCGATGTTCCTCAAGAGGGCAGAAGGATGTAAGCATTATTGTATCCTTGCAAGTCCCGCTTTGTATGTATGTATGTATTTTCATACACGGACAAAAGGTGGAAAGCTTGTGGCATGTGGCTGTTTTTATGGTTTTAATGAATGCTTGCTTTGTTGGGCAAAGAGCAGGTGCAGACAGCCACAACAGCAGCCATACAGGTCCAGGAGAAGATTGCTTTAATTATTTGCACAGAGAAGCTCATGTTTGTATGCCTGAATGTTATGAAACATTCCAAGGCTGTGCAACATTACAAAGATCCACATTAATAGGGCTGCATTAATACACTTAAAGGACCTCACTGCAGTAATAATCTGGTGGTTTAGGCCTGGCCCTGTAATCTCAAATCATGGTAATTCAATGCAAAATAAAGTACCAATAATATGTTACATTTATTCATTTAATTTTAGGACACATGGCTTTTTATGTTCCTATGACAGCATCTTTTTATTATAAACTTTTGAAAGGGATAGGATTTTCATTGTTTTTTTGGCTTTAGGTACTGCTAATGTGCCCAGTTCAGGGGTGGGGTCCAAAAATTTTAGCAACGGGTTTTCTGTTTGGTTGCTGGGTGGGCGTGGCCATGGTAGGCATGGCCTAATCAATTTCCTGCACCACGGAGGGCGGGATTTTTGCCCTCCCCAGGCTCCGGCTTCCTCAAACCTCTGGCAGGGTGAAAACAGCCTTCGGAGGCCTTCCCAAGGCCAGAAACAGGCCTGTTTCCAGACTTCTGGAACTTCCCAGAGGCCTGTTTTTTGCCCTCCCAGAGCCTCCGCATGGGCCCTGCACTTACCTGGCATCCAAAACGGACCACGTGGAGACTCCTAGATGGGGAGGGGTGGGGGCAAGCCAGGGGTAGGATTTATGGTTTGCTGAACTGGGCAGACTCTTAGCTAGAGGATCACCCAAACCCGTGCGAACCCATAACAGCCCATCCCTGGCCTAATCGATGACATGGGAACATCCACCTGGCTCAGAAGCATGGGGATGTTTCATTCAGAACCAGGAACCTCTATGGGAAGAAGTTCTCTTTTCTAATTCTGCCTGGATATATTTTTTTAAATATCTCCTTACTAGAAGATGCTTCCATTACAGGTAGTCCTCGACTTACAGACATAATTGGGTCCAAAATTTCTGTTGTTTAAGTGAGACATTTTAAAGTGAGTTTTAGCCATTTTACGATCTTTCTTGCCACAGCTATTAAGTGAATCACTGGAGCTGATAAATTAGTAGCCCATTTGTTAAGTGAATCTGGCTTTCCCATTGACTTTGCTGGTCAGAAGGTGGCCACAGGGGATCACATGACCTTGGGACAAGGCAGGCAATGGTCATAAATATGAACCGGTTGCCAAGCATCTGGGTTTTGATCATATGATCATGGGTATGCTGCAAAGGTGGTAACTGTGAAAAACGGTCGCAAATTAACATTTTTCAGTGCCATTGTAACTGTGGATGGTCACTAAACAAATTGTAAGTCGAGGACTACCTGTACTTCATCTTGAAAAAAGAAAGCGATCAGAAGAAATTTCCTAATACATATACAGCATTTTCAAAAAATAGTAACTGTAACAATGCAATAATGTTGGGTGAAGGAAGACATTAACATTCAGCTTCCAGTAAGAAAGAAAGTTGTCTGATTGCCTCTTTAATACTATGAACAAAGCAATCCAATATATTGTGTTCTACTCCAGTATATAAATCACAACACAAAGTGCAAGGCAGAGAAGATGTGAGCTCTTTCTATTGTTACAGCCCCCTCAGTGCTATTCAGTGCTGATGAGCATTGGCTTTGTGTGTGTATGTGTGTGTGAATAAAGCTATAGGCAGATATTTATTTATTTAATAAAGCTTGTATGCCACGCCAGTCCTAAAAACAATTCTTAATACTAGGAACTGAAAATGACAATCACAAAAATGCTAAATTTGTGAATTTTGGGAAACGGCTCAAGTGTAATTTCACTTTCTGTTCACTTCTGAATATATTTCAGTTTGCAAAGTGCAAACGAATAAAACTTCTGTTCTAGGAAGTGGATGGTTCCTTGTGTTAAGGTTTAAAATGTGTTGGGAAATGTTTATTTTAAAAATATTTTCAATAGGATTTGCTTAAAAGGAAAAGTATGTTTATTATTACTTTGATTATTACAAGGAATACTTGCATTTAAAGTCATGATTAATTTATAGATTGGTGATATTTTATTTTTAAGAGCTTTTTAAATAAAACCAGGTTTCTCCCTAATTTGTTTTAAAGAAGCAGTTGTTGAAGGTAGCCAAGATATTTCTTTGTTTGAGAAAAACAGCTAAAGTAAGCTTGGGGCAAATTTAGAAAATGCTGCAGACTGATTGGCTGGGAGTGGAGAAGAAAGTAACTTAAGCATTAACAGTTCTCTCCCCCACCACCATTTTGTAGGAGTAAAAAAACTCAAACCCTAATGCAAAGCATTTGAGGAGTCTTTCCCCATCTTTTCTTTCCCTTTTTGTAATAACATAATTTATATATTTCTCATATGTGATACAACGCCAATACATTTTTTAAAAAACAACAAAGATGGCAATTCCCTAAATTATACAATTATACAATACAGCTTTTCTTTCTCTCATTCTTTCTCTAATTCTTTCATTTAGAGATGACAGAGGCTCATTCTTTTAACTTGTTAATTCTATTCCCTCCTCCACAGCCAGGCTCACATGTGGTTGAACAATATTTGAAGGCTGATGTGGAGAATTTCCTGAAGAAATTTCATGCTTCATTACCTCCTTTTATGAAAGCAGCGAAGTAAATTGCTGTAATGTCAACTAATGTGATGAAATGTATTCACATTTTAAGAAAGAAAAACCATGCTCTAATTTGCCAAACTCTTCCAATTTATTTATTTATTTGCAATCACTTGTCAGCCTACTTTCTTGAAGAGAATATGGAGGTGTTACAGGTAGTTCTCAGCTTCTGGCCATACTAAGCCCAAAATTTCTACTACTAAGCAAGGCAGCTGTTAAGTGAGTTTTGCCCATTTTATGACCTTTTTTTGCCACAGTTGTTAAGTGAATCATGAGGTCGTTAAGCAAATCTTGCTTTCCCCATTGACTTAGCTTGTTAGAAGTTGACTGGGAAGGTTACAAATGGTGATTGTGTGTCCCTGGCACAGTGCAATCTGGCACAGTGCAATTGTAATAAATACATGCCAGTTGTCAAGCGCCCGAATTTTGATCCTAAGGCCATGGGAGGATATTGCAGTGGTTATAAATGCATAAAATGATCATAAATCTTTTTTTTTCATTGCTTCAAATGGCCATTAAATGAATGGTTGCAAGTCAAGGTCTATCTTTCCAACATGACATCTTAAGAAGAAAAGCCTTTGGGGCAACCACACCTTGCAGGGATCTGCTCAGGAGTAGATAGAATATGGTTAAGCTACACACAGGAAGCTTAAAAAAAATCAAGGTGGCAATTACAATCACTTGATCAATGCCCTACTGCCTTTTTTCCCCTATGTTATATATATGACGCAAAAAAGGGGGCACGACTTTGATCCTGCACGTATGGCTGCCATCTTGATTTTTTAAAAAAATCCCCTCCCTCTCAGATTACATGATTGCTTAGCCAGCCAGTGGGCCTCCTATGATGGTCCTCTGGACTTGGAGGTAGTGAATCAGTTGAGCTTATCTTCTAAATACCAATGGACTTGGAAGCCTAACACACATGTGATTTTTATTTCTATGACTGGCTACACACATTGATCTAAGTCAGGGGTGTCAAATTGGTGGACTGCTGGCCGGATGCGTCATGCACAGGCTACATCCAGCCCAGCTCTGCAAAAGCAAAAAATGTTACAATACATCACAATACATCCAGTGGTGGGATTCAAATAATTTAACAACTGGTTTGCAATTACCTCCCCCCACACTACTATAAAGTGGATCCTGGGCTCTGCACTGCCATGAAGAAATGGGAAATGGAGTGGCCAGCACGCGGGAGGAGGAGGAGCAGGGAGAAGAAAGAAGGAAAGCAGCCTTCTCCTTCCCTCATGCCGGCTGCTCTGTTGCCCATTTTCCCATTGCAGTGCAACGCCAAGGATCCACTTTGATAGTGGGGTGGGGGGGTTAGTTTAACAACCAGTTCTCCTGAACTGGTGTGAAACGGCCAAATCCCATCACTGGATAAGTCACGATCAAGTTTGACACCTGTGGGCTAAGTTATAATGTGGGTACCAGGTTGGTGCTTAGTATTTGTGTAAAAGCCAGCCTAGTGTGGCTTTTAAATCATGGTTTGTGTCTTAATGAGGTGATATATTTCCTCCATTTGCAATCTATTTACTAAGGGAGGGAGTTAAATCTTTTTTCAGACTGAATAACTGATTAATAAAAAATAAATTTTCCTGTAACCTCTAAAAACAAGAGGCAAAACTCGGGTGGTAGGGATTTGGTTGCATTTGAAAGTGGCCTTTAAGCCTTTTGGGAATTCTTTACTTTTTCATGGACCCCAAATTCTCATGGTACCTTGGGATTCCATGCAGAGGTGATATTCAGCTAGTGCTGACAAGTTTGGGAGAACCAGTAACGATAATTTTGATTGGTTCGGAGAACAGGCAAATGCCACCTCTGATTAGCCCCACTCCTCCCCACTCCGTCCCTTCCAGGAGTCTCCATGCACCCCTATTTGGCTTCCATGATGCTTCAGGGACGTTTTCTAGGTGAAAAATCAGGCACAGATATGCCGCCCCCTCCCCACACCCCTATTTGGCTGCCAGGAGGCTTCAGGGTGGCTTTCTAGGCCAAGAACGGGGCACAGGGGGGGGGAGGGTTGCAGCGCCCCAGCCATTCGCATGAATGCATAGCCAAGTCCACCAAGCCACGCCCACAAAACCG
>JANHGC010004006.1:64577-75382 GCA_027560395.1 Boaedon fuliginosus | reverse complement strand
GGAGGGAGGGAGGGAGGGAGGGAGGGAGGAAGGAAGGAAGGAAGGAAGGAAGGAAGGAAGGAAGGAAGGAAGGAAGGGTGAAGTAAGGTAAAGTAGAAATGATGTAAAGAAGTAAAAGAAAGTAGAAAACTATTTTCTACTTTACCTTACTTCACCCAGCCACCCTTCCTTCACTCCCTTCTTTTCTTCTTTCTTCTTTCTTTTTTTTTCTGCAGCTACATATCATTTTTATTTTTTAAGAAAGCCTGTTAGTTTATGTGGAGCTTAGAGTCATTCTTGTTAAATAAAGATGATGCTAGAGGCTGAGATTTTGTTTTACAGCATGTCTCATTACCATTTATTTATTTATTAGGGTCTAATGCAGCCACTGTAGACTTCAGGCCTGCTTTTCAGTCTGTCTCCTGAGAAATGTTATAGCACAAAATGAAGGAGCCTTCCACTGACAGGCATTTACTTTTATTACAGCAAAATGAGACTCTATAGATAGAAACTCAGTGCACTATAGAACTCTTTGGGGCTAAGGGAGGTGTTAGGCAAGGCCTTGTTTTGGAATCTTTATTATTGATTTCTACATAATCACCATGGTTTCATCTTTTGATAATATGGCCTATATTTTCCCAAAGCTGTCAAAGCTCCTGTATGCTAAGCAGGCAGCTAAACTATTGCTGAGTCCAGTTGGGCTAAAACAAGTTTTACATTCTTTCTTTTTTTGCAAAAAGGAAGCCTTAAAATTGAATAATAACGAAGCAAACATATTTAAATTTGCAAACCACCTTAGCCCCCATATCTTGAGGTTGAATGAATGTGCATTAATTGGAACTGGTTACAATATGTAAATATGCAGATATACAGTTTAATTCCTCTCCTCCAAAGAGGAGAGGGTATTTGTATGGTATGGTTTGGAAAATATTCAGAAATCACCTCTGGTCAGCATGCTTTTTATTGATCCAAAGCTACACTATATGTTCTAGTCGCAACTAAATTACAACTGTTTGTAGCTAGTACATAAATACATCTTCTCAAAAGGGGCTTAGATTAGATACAATAATATGAATATGATAGCTTTGGAATCTTTACACTACATTTTTTTTTGTTTTAATAATAATAAAGTGTGGCCCATTTGTGGTTCTTTGAAAAAAATCTGGTTTTACTAGAATTAAAACTTTAATGTGAATTAATATTTTAAATTATTGGCTAAAGTTATGTTTCCCCTGCCCCCACTTTCTGGATTGGTTGCTGCCATTTTGATTGACAGATTTACTATTGAAAGGAAGGTATCAATTTTGCAAAAGCTGAATCATTACGAGCCTTTACAAGGGGCTTTCTTTTTTTTATTATTATTATTTTGGTTAGTCCAAGTGGAAACTAAGAATAAAAATTATGGTTAACTACAGTGTAGTTAAGTGAGCATATATTAGCTTCAGTGTTGCTAAATATTAAGGTATAGGAGACATTTCATATGAGAAATTCTATGGGTTACCAAGTACTATATTGGAAGAGAAATCAAAGAAAATCCAGGGATGGGTTCCTAACCGGTTTGCATAATAAGAGGGTTGTGTTGAACTGGAAAGAATATCATTATTGACTTCGTTCACCTGTCCCATTGCAGAAGCGCCGTCTGAGCAAGGTATGTTCTGACGCGGCACATTGGACTCTGCAATCTCGCAGCCAGTTAAAACACGCCGCCTGGGAGACAATGGAGGGAGTGGATTCGGCGGCATGTGGCCTGGTGCGCCAGTTTTAACTGGCTCCAAGATCGCAGAGTCCAACGTGCCGCATCAGAGCATACCTTGCTCAGCCAACGCTTCTGCAACGGGACAGGTGAACGAAGTCAATAATGATATTCTTTCTGGTTCAGTGCAACCCTCTTATTATGCAAACCGGTTAGGAACCCATCCCTGAGAAAATCTCATATGACACTGGCTTTATTGCAGCAAAATGGATCTTATTAAAATCATAACCAATTTTCTTTTTAGATTGTAATAATTGATTTACTTCCCAGGATATTCAGGCTTGTTCTACCTTTAGCATCTATTGTCAGATCATGGTGACTTAGGTAATCTCCATAAATAGTTGTAAATTTTGCTGTAGAAGTTTTAGGATCTATACAGATGACATTCTAGTGCTAATGTTTTATTTGACTGATGTTGCCAGTGATTAGCAATTTTATTAATCCTGTGACTCATGTATTTTGCGTTTTTGACTGAAATAAATAATTGAACTAAATTGAGTATAACTTCTAATTATACAGGGTGTAGGAAAATGAATATTTGATTTTAAAAAAAGCCTTTTTTTGGATTGAGCTATGACTTCCTAGATAAATGTAATAATATACACTATATTTATTGTATTTATATCCTACCACAATCCAAATAAACCTTAAGCATGTATTGTTTCCAAATGCAGTTACTACAAATATTTTGTCTTGCTGAATTTTCTAGAGTTGAAAGAAAACTGAATGAGATTTCACAATCTGCTTTCAGCTTTTAAGATACCAAACCCTTTTATTATTACCTCTGATAATTAGTTTTGAGCAACATTGAAGAAAGATATTTCAGTCCTAAAACAGGCCTACTTATGTGAATATGATAGCCCCAAAAACATATATTTATCTAACTGATCACGATTAAATGTCAGTCATCTCTTTATCATCTGTCTGTCTCAGAAAGTGAAAGCAAACCTTTGCAATCACCTATCTTTCCTGTCCCCTTGTAAATTAATTGCACTTCCCAACACGTACTGAGCTTTCTTATTCCCAACAATTCTTCAATTCAAGGGACAAAAAAAAAAATGGGATTTGTCTCCTTATATACATTGTGAATAACGATAAAACATGCTTGTCCAATTGTGCCAACCTAGCACCATTTGTGTGCACTAAATCAGCTAAAATAGGCATTTCTATTTTTCCATTTGCTATATAAAATTGAATTTGTTCCAGTTTCTATTAAAAGCTGTCTGACACGGAGAACATATACTCTAAGCTTGGTATTGAGCCAGAAGAGATGGCTCATCCTGTTCTCACTTTCATTGCTTGCGTGGAAGAGAATTAAGGTGACAGCCCAAATAGAGAAAGTCAATTACTTATAAAAAGTCAGGATATGCCACCACAGAACATATTCCATTGTTGGTTTCCCACACTAACTAGAAAGAACTATAATGTCAATACTTACCCTAGCCCAGTTATTCACTGCTTTCTTCTTTTTGACTTTTTTTCCCACTTGTCATTCTAGCTTACAGCTCAAATTCTTGATAGTCTTCCATTATAGTGGCTGCCTGATTCAAATTTTATTTCTGATATTTAGCATTTTATATTATAACTGGGAAAGGGGGAGCGATGGAAAGCTGGAAAGCTGACAACTTGCGTTCAAGACCTGAGCACTGCAGGACAGAGTGAGCTAAGTCCTTGTCTACCTTCTGTCCATCAGCTCAAACACATGGAAATGTGAGTAGATAAATAGGTACCACTTCAGTGGGAAGGTAAAAACATTCCTTGTGCCTCGGTGTATAGTCATGCTGGCCATATGATTACAGAAATGTCTTTGTATAATATTGTGTCTCTTGGCTAAGAAATGGAGATGAGTGCTGGCCCCTAGAGCCTGACATGATTGGACAGGGGAAACTTTTACCTTTATTATAACTAGGTGGGGAAGAGGTGGACTTTTGTAATATTATGTCTAGTATTTCTATTTAAAAAGCTCAAACACCTGTGGATACTAAAGTTTTTTTTTTTCTTAAACATGACATTGTAATACTGGGTTTCTTGGGTTTATATATATGTAAAGCTGTTTGGCTTTGGGTCTTTGGTCATGCCCCGTCATCTTTGTGGGTGTGAGTTTGTTTTGGGGGTGGGTTGGTGTCACATATTGTTTGTTAAAGTCTTGGTTTGTTGTTGGTTTTCTTAGTCTTCCTAGACTTAGTCTTCCTAGATGAATCCAGACTAAGAAAACCAACAAGAAACCAAGACATTCACAAACAAAGACCTAAAGCCAAATAGCAATAACTTCATTAGCCAATAGCACCACACCACTGACCAATTCAAACACAACCAAACCTCCATCCAATCAGGATACAACCCCACCGGCATTTAAGCAGAGAAGACAGCCATGATCACACATTGCTCCCAGAAGGACGAAGCCAAAGGTACCAGCCTGAAGACCAGCCTGAATTACTAGCCTGAAGATGATGAGTGCGACCTATTGTTTTTCTTTATTAAAATCTGCCTGTCTATAAGTGCAGGTTTCCAGATAGCCGGCAAATGTGAGGTATCATCATGTTTGTTCATATTATGCGGTCGTTTTTCTATTTCAATAGCTTATCTCATTATTCTGCAATTGAGATGTTCTGCTTTAGTGACTGTTTTCATGCCATTAAAATAGCTAAAGCAGAACATCTCAATGGCAGAATAATTGTTGTGGCTCCAGCCCCTGAGCGTGCCCTACCCTTGGATGAGGACTCCGAGGGTGATGGAGTGGAACTGGCAAGGCCTCCCTCTCCAGGACCCTCCTCTCTGGACAGCCTGTTATCAGCCAAGCTGGGAGTGAGCCAGAACAGCAGGTGGAGGGTAATAACAGTGGGAGGGAATCATGGCTAGATTCAAAGGAAAGACATAGGGCTAAACACTTGCAACAACAGAGGAGGAGGAGGAGGGACCAGGAGTAGCTGAGTCACTGATTAGGCCATACCCTACAAGGTACAAAAAGGGGTGTGGCTGGTCTAAGAATTCTGTGACGTACAATAACAAAACTTTGGTCAGGTTTCTGGACTTCTTTGGCTCTGAAACTCTGTTGGATTGTTAAAGCCTAGTTTAGAATCTCTCGGCTTGGACCCTTTTGGCTTTCGGCATCTGACTATCCTTTTGGAAATCTGCTTCTGTTTTTGGACTTTACCTTTGGAATAATTGGATAATTGCTTGGACTTATCTCGTTTCCACGAACACACGAGGTAATGAGATTTTGGTTGACTGTTTTGTGTGTAACTGCCAAGTACTTATCAAAAAAGGGCAATTACTAAAGACTAGAGTGTTAACACTTTAATAGTGGTGTCTGTTTGTTCGTCTGTTCTTGCTGGAGGTGGGGGGAAAGAGAACAATAATCAGATAAGCTATTGAAATAGAAAAATGACCACATAGTATGAACAAATGTGATGATACCTCCCGTTTGCAGGCTATCTGGAAACCCGCATTTATAGACAGGCGAATTTTAATAAAGAAAACGAACAATAGGTCAAGAATTCAACAAACGGCTTGTGATGTCACTAACTCCAGTATGACTCATCCGCCCATGCAGCAGATGTCCATCCATAACAAAGGTAGAACTCGACCACTGACCCACAGTCAAGCACCAGTGCCGCCACCCAATCGAAACACAGCAACATCATCGGCAATTGGAACTCAGTAGTGTCATCGGCCAATCGGAGTGCAGCAATGTCATTGGCCAATTGGAATGCAACAGTGTTGTCAATCAGAATGCAGAAATGTTGTCGACCAATCACAATACACCACCGCTGTCATTTATAGACGAGCGACAGTTACTATCATGCAGTGTGTCCATTCACGTCAAACAGAGAACATCGACCAAAAGATGACAGATGTGATTTTGTCGAAACATCGCCACTATCTTTCTGAAGACATGCTAACGACTATGCGGGAAGAAACCCATGACACCAACTTTGCATATACAAACACCCGCGAAAACCTACAAAGACATATATGCCTATGCAAAAGTGACTGTGATTGATTTGAGGAGACAGGAGGTAACTTCCTCTTTCATGATGGCAATGAGGTAAGACAAAGAGTTGATTTGGGGCTGCATATTATAATTAAGAGAGAGGGGAAAGCTAATAGTGGAACTTTCATTTTTGTAGCCCATTGCCTAAGGGAAAGCTTTACCCTTTAGTGAAGTAAAATTTGGATTGGAACAACCTAGTCTGGCATTTCCATTCAGTTAATAAAGACCTGTCTTGCTAGGGAAGCAACTAAATTGTTGTAAATATCTCCCGGCCATGAAATTTACTTGTTTGTGTTTAGAATAAGGAGATGCTGCTGACTACCACAATACCACAAGGGTGTCAAAGAGATTGTCTGATTATCTAATGACAGAGCTAATAGGTATTGCATAAGTTGCCTTCAGTTGCTAGCCTGATATTTCCTGGGTTTCTTGAATATTAATTCATACAAATAATTCATCATTCTCTCTTATTTTAAAGATATTTTATTTCCTATAGATTGTCCAATTACAAGCTGAGCAAACTTTCTAGTTGATACACAATACAGCATACAGATTAAATCCAAAAATCTAATCCAAAACCCACAGTGATTCATTAATAGTGTGTCCCTACCAAAAGATTGGAACAGACCCTTTTATTTAAAAACAAAAACAAAAGATAAACTTAAAAAAGAATAAATACATTATGGAACCACTTGTACTCCTGTAAACCCATAATCCAAATCACTGTCCAGGATCCTAGCCTAAAAGTCCAGAGTGCAGTCAATCAACAAAGTCATTATGAATGTCCCTCATTTGCTATTGAACTACCGTCAATGACCTGCAAAGGTTACTCGTGAGTTCTATTTGCACTTTATGGTATTGGTTGTCACCTATAAAGACTTTACGTTCTGGTTTTCAAAAGAACTCCATGAGATTAAATGGCAGAAGATACTCCAGAAGGGCAGACAAGAAATGGAAAGCAAATATATTGGACTTTATACCTAAGTCTCCCATGCGAACATGAGCACAATACAATAAAACCCATCTTATAAATCAAACAGGCAAAGCAAAACAAAATCCTATTGCTTGTACCACCATTCCCATATTCTCATGATTACCATTATGCAGTTATATATATAAATAAATCTGAACTGCAGGAAATATATACTGGGCAGCATTCAAAGGCTTAGAGCCAAAAAGCAGCATTGAGCTTTTGTGCTGAAAATAATTCTCAGCTTGCAGCTCCGAAAGGAAAACGTACAACTTTTGTACATTTGTATAAATGTACAACAACAAAGGAAGAGTAAAAATGTTCCAATCGTTTCCACAGGCTTCATACTCCAATAATTAAACAGTTATGTGTTGCTATAAAATATTAGTATACAATTATTCCGACTTAAAAAGGAAATACAGTCGTTTATTTATTAAGTGCATTATTAGATTTCTTTTCCTTTCCTGTTTCCTCCCCTAACCTCTCTTCTCTTGACAATCTTTTCTAAGTAAAATATTAACCAATGTAGGCTGGAGGAGAGTCCTTGTATTTTAATCACACAACAGTGTAAGAAGGCAAAAGAAAATGGTATTTAAAGATTCTGTTAATGAATGTTTCAGTCATCCATTTATGAGCCTTAGTATCTAGAGAAATCAGTAAACTGGCCAACTGCAAAAACATCAGCTCTCACCAATAATAAGGCTGGAAATATTCCAGTAGTACTCTTTAATCAGAATGCCTGAAGGAATTCAGGTCGGGAGGTGAGTTTGCTGCTTATTGAATCTATAAATATCTAGACCTTCACTTTACTAAGCATATACTCCAATATTCCTATAATAGAATATATTAAATGCAATAAACTATATTAATGTGGTATTGGGGCTGCAAAATTATACAGTGAAAAATCACGAAACCCAAAGCTTATAATTTTTATCTCTGTTTTTCCTGGGAACATAAATTTCAAAACTGTTGCAATATATCATTTCATTCATACAGTCGATGTGCTCTCTGTGAAACAATGCTCTAAAGGCGGACAGAATTAAATATATTTAATATTTAAATATCATCAGATATAAATATATCTGATTTAGAAATCAGAAAAAGCAGAAGTCCTGAGGTCATGCTTCTCCTCCAATATGTTTATTTAGACAATAAAAGTTTATGCCTTAGGGATGTGGGAACCATGAATGCCAAAACCAAGCAAAATGTCTGAAAAGTTGTGAAATTCATGTACTATAATCAGCCAATGTATCTTGCTAACAGTTGCTTCTGTTCATATACAAGGGCTTCCCCATCACCATCACTCCTCATGGTACTGAGACAGGACAGTGAAGACCATCAGCATGGAAATATTACTAAAAAAAATTGGGCTAGTTGTATTATTTTGACCCAACTTAGCCTACAGTTGAAGAGAGACAGAGAGAGATGGAGAGACAGTGGAAGAGAGACAGAGAGAGAGAGAGACAGGGAGAGAATGATGCACTATGTATGAATAAATTCAAATCAAATACATAATGCTGCTTTAAACTATGTCTTAAATAATAGACAGAAAATGGATTTTAAATAGGAGAGTGTTAGTGCATCTGCCATTATCTATTTAGCCACAAATTTGCTGGTTAAATGAGTCGATTTTCACTTGATAGGTTCATAAGGTGCACTGCATGGCTCCTCGTGTTTTCTTTTATAGGAACATTCTCATTCATCTCTAGCGATAATTCAGCAAAAAAGGATGAATTTCTGAGAATTCCCTCTCTGTTTGCTATTTAAAAAAAAACCTGCAAACATAAAGAACTTTGAAAAAACACTTCACATAATCTATCCAGAGAACATCACTTCATTATACAGTACCATTCATATTGACTTAGAGTTGGTAATGTTGGTGCTACAAAAGGTTCAATACTTCTCAACAGTACAAGTAATACTGTTCTACCTAGACAAAGTTTAACACTGCCTATAACTTCATTTTATTCTTCCTTATCCTTTTTTCCTTTTTCCTTCCCTCCCTTCCTCCCTTTCGTTCCTTCTTCCTAATATATTTTGTTTGCCTTTTTGTATTAGAAGGTAAAGTGCTGAGATCAGAACCACTTAGAGGTGGATTTCAACTGAGATCTTCATAGTTGGAAATGATCTCAGCAAAAAAAAAACCTGGCAGATTTTTCTTAAATATTGTAGTTCCTGATTTCACGATAGCAGATCAATTAAATCAACACTTAGTGGATTTTATCTGCAGGTTGGGTTGACATGAAAAACATGCACAACATTAGGATATTACCCTTAAATCTGGGTATATGCTTAAAAACATAAAGGTACTTACTCTTTTTACTTTAACACTAAAAAGTAATGATAATAATATTAATGATAATAATTATTAATAATAATAATAAAAGGGTACTTGGTTGATACCTAGGATGCTGGCAGAAACCTGTCATCAGTACCAGTCGATGGCATTTGTGATGTATTTTTGAATGTTCAGTTGACTGAGTTTCATGTTTAATGAATAAAGTTAATAATAATAATAATAATAATAATAATAATAATAATAATAAAATTATGTGATCTCTTGTAGAGTCTCCTCTGATTTAATACCCCTGCCCAGAAGAGCAGAGATCAATGGAAATTATAATGTTTTTCAATCTCAGCAACTTTCAAATTTGGGGCATTCCGCTCTCAGAAATCCCTCAGGAATTCTGGGAGTTGAAGTCCACAGGTCTTAAACCAGCTGAGGTTGAAAAACACCCGTCTACGCCATCGGGTTCGGGGGCCAGAGGTCAAAGGTCGATGAGAGGCTATATCCCACTTGTACTTTAAACCTCTTTGTTTTTTGCTCCCAACTCATCTTACTTTAAGCCCACGAAAGGTGCAACTTTCCGTAATCCTAATTATGCCGAAGTTCGCGGCATCGTGCCCCCTTATTCTGGTGCCATCAAGGGCCAGCATGGCAATGGGGTTAGTCCTTGACTTATGACCATTCCTTTAGTGACTGTCCGAAGTTACAGCAGCCCTGTAAAACGTGACTTATGACCGGTCTTCACGCTTAACGACGATCAAAATCCCGACGTGTGGTAACTGGCTCATATGTATGACGGTTGCAGCGTCCTTGGGGAGGGGGGGTGTCACGCGATCCTCTTTTGAGACCTTCTGACAATCAAAAGTCCTTGGGGAAGCCAGATTCACTTAACAACCGTGCTACTCACTTAACAACCACGGTGGTTCACTTCTACGACAGGTCGTAAAATGGGGCAAAACCAGAGGTGGTAGTCCGCCAGTTCTGACAGATGCGGGAGAAAACCGGTAGCGATAATTTTGATTGGTCCGGAGAGAACCAGCAAATGCCACCTCTGATTGGCCGACCGCAGCAAATACCACCTCCGATTGGCCGACCACATAGCCACGCCCGCCAAGCCACGCCCACAGAAACGGTAGTAAATCGATCAGCTGTCTCGCTTAGCAACATAAAATTTCGCTTTTCAATTGCGGTCGTAGGTACCGATTTACCTGTACAGGTAAGTCTGAATTTTAGGATTATAATCGAGCCCAGAGTTATGGGTCTTGCCGGTTGGAAAATTTTGGGCTCAATTGTGGAGGATTACCTGTAACACATTAACTGAATCTGCCCCACCCCCAACGTTGACTTTGCCTGTCAGAAGGTCGCAGAAGGGGGTCACATGACCCCGGGACACTGTGACCGCCATAAATATGAGTCAGTTGTCCAAATTGTGATCATGCGTCCAGGGGGAGGCTGCAGTGGTCATAAGTGTGAAAAATGGTCATAAGTCAAAAAACTTTTCAGTGCCGTTTTAAAAGCAAACAGTCACTAAACGAATGGTTGTAAGTCCAGGGCTATTCGGGGTCCATGACTGCCCTTGGTTGGACGGCAAGAAAGCAATGCATCGTGGTTCGTGGTTCACAAACCCTAATGCAGCCTGCATCAGGCCCACACAAGCTGGTTAATCTTTGGGCAAGAGGGATTTAAAATCTATATATCTATAAAAGAGAAATGGGGTGGGTATGTGTGTTTGTATGTGCTCTATATACCGTATATACTCGAGTATAAGCCGACCCGAATATAAGCCGAGGTACCTAACTTCACCTATGAAAACTGGAAAAAC